>MJUU01042235.1:81416-92000 GCA_002080025.1 Modiolus philippinarum | reverse complement strand
ACTTTCAGGAAATTTACCAAAATTGGAATCAAATATTTTTGAAATCCAATTGATGAAAATGTTCGTCCTAAACTACACAAACATTTTAAGTATGGTTGCTAGGTAGAATTCCAAAAAATAGGTGGTCTTTGAGATTTTCAGCAAATTTACCAAAATTGGAACCGCCTTTCAGAATTATAAGTTATCAGAATTTTCCTTTTTACCAAACACTTGTCAGAATATACTATAATATGCCAAAATTAAAAAAAAAATATGTGTCTTTGACATTTTCAGGAAATTTACCAAAGTTGGAACCGGAACCAAAATTCCAAAAGCTTATGCAAATCTATACACTATATGCAATAATTCTACATAAAGATTTGATCCCTAAATCCAAAAATGTAGGAGGAGTTTGTGTCACATGCCACATGTGTCTAATCCACATCTTTTGGTCTTTGTTTAAATTGACATCATGGGGCCTCTTGTTTGCACCAAGACCAATATCGAAAATCCGAAAGCTTATTGCGCATCTGCACACTATATGCAACAATTCTACAACAAAATTAAATCCCTAAATCCAAAAATGTAGGAGGAGTTTGAGTCACAAGAAAAGTGTGACGGACGGACGGACAGACGGAGGGTATTACATTATCCCCGAACTTTCTTCGAAAGTGCGGGGATAACAATCTCCACAGTCCAGATACAATATTGATGAAAAAGGCATCTGTACTGAACACAAACCACCAAACATAGTCTTGAGTAAAGATAGCTGCTCACAGTCTGTTACATCTCCAAGGGGCAAAAACACAACTTTAATAGGATGTGGCAATGCAATTGGTCAACAGTTACCCCCTTACTTTGTATTTGCGGGCAAGCGTAAATTGGACCACTTAATTGAAGGAGCTACACCGGGCACAGATTTTGATGTAACTGAAGCAGGATGGTCTAACTCTGAAGTTTTCGAAAACTACATCAAAGATCACTTCTCTAAATTTATTCAGGCTAAAGAAGATGAATACATACTTGTAATATACGATGGTCACTCAAGTCACAAGTCATGTTACACTTTCTCTGATTGAATGGGCCAAAGAAAACTATATCATTTTATACCTGCTTCCACCTAACTGTTCACACATTTTACAACCTTTAGACATTGGATGCTTTGGACCAGTTGAAAAAATCTATAACAAAGAATGTTCAACTTACCTAAGAAATCATCCAGGACAAACCATAATCCGCCTTTATGTATGCAAAATTTCATGTAAAGCCTACTCTATCGACTGTCTCCTGAAAATTTGAGAGCATCATTCCGAAGATCTGGTATTTATCCGTTTGACAGAACTGCTGTTCCAGAATCAAAATTAACACCTTCAATGATTTATCCAAAACCTTCATCTGAGAATCAGTCAAATAAGATCAACAACCCATCTGCTGAAAAAATACATGTACATGAACAATCACCAACTGATGAAGATGATGTTAGTACTGGTACACCTAATTCACAACCTTTACTTGTGCCACTATACACAGCCGAACCATTAATTCCTCAGCCACAAAACAACATACCGGTAATTCCTCAGTCAGAAAACCACAATGCTAAACCTTTCTTCGAATCAAAACAGCTAACTATGTGTGAACCAAACATTGCTAAAAGAAAACCTAAAAAACAAAACTTCTGCAGTATGATAGGAGGACAAGCAATAACAGAAGATGATATGCATGACAAGAATAGGGACTATAAGAACAATGCAAGTGTCAGCCATTAGGGAAAACAGGAACAATGTAAAAGTAAAAACAGTAATAAAGAAAATAAGAAACCTGTTAATGCAAATAATAAAAGTGTGAAATCAAAAGGAAAATCACTGAAAAAGATGAAAATAACTAACAAAACTGTGAAAAAAGAACCAAAGGCCAAGCGTCGCATTGTTGAAAACTCGCAAGAACCTGGACCATAAGCATATTATGTAGAATCCGACACTGAAACATCTGATAGTGATCGTGAAGGAGATTGTTGTATTTGCAAAAAACATTCACCACCTGGATTAAGAGACTGTATGGACATTGTATTTGTAAAATGGGCTCAGTGTATGATCTGTGATCATTGGACACACTTAAGGTTCTGTACATCTGTTCGAGTTGTCCGAAAAGAAACCGACTTTAGATGCCCACACTGTGAGGATATTAATGACAATTAACTCTTGCATAGTTCATTCATATTAAGTTTTCTTGTGAAAATGAGACTTTGATATCAAGAACATTATCTTAAAAACACTTAAATTTATTGAAAAATCTCTGTGGAACAGTCAATGAAGTTTTCTTTTTAAACTTTGATATTTTTTTTCTAAAGGAAATTATTTATTCCAATTGAAAAAAAAACATTTAGAATAATATATTAACTTAATTGATGACATTTTTTAAACAAAACTAAAATTGACACAATATTTATTAGAAGTTAGAAATTATATTTTGAGAAATCCATTCATTAAGGTTTATATTAATACTTTTCACATATAAACCAACATTTTCTACTGTCTTAAATTAGTTATTTGGAGTGAACCATTAACAATACAAAGAGATACAAGACAGAATATTCACACTAATAATTGATTTTTACAAGGATATCTAACCACTGGCATTATGATACATAAAAATGAAAAAATATCCGACTGCTGTAATATAGCACAGGAATACTGAAGAAATGAGCCTTCCTTCTTGAGCCCCATAGTTTTTCCCGAAAGTTCTTGGGGGTGATCGAAAACTCATGTCGGCCACTTTCAGAAATCAGAAAATTAGGTCAATCTTCCGATAATGTAAACAAGACAATAAATACCATAAAAATGTCATTCATTGCCGTGAAATCATTTCACAAAATGAAAAGAGATTTTTTTTTGACTTAGTTTTCTGTAAGTATAGTATTGGAGTAAAGTGCAACGGTAAACATAATATCCTTAGGTGATCGAAAACCCATGCCACCTCCATACTGACAGCGAAACATTTTCAGTTTTGAGAGAACTGTATTTATCTGCTATTGTATCTTTCATACTTTTTTCGGTTTTATCTACACGTAAATAATAAATTTACAACCTATCAGCAGTTTGCCCCTTTGGATGTAGAAAATGAGAAAACAAAAAATACAGAAATTGCAGTCAATCCGAGTTCTGCGGACGGTCATTTTTATTGGAGTTAATATTGTAAGTGCTTTAGTTTTTTCATTATCTTGTATTTCATACTACTAAAGTTTAGCTTGTCTTCATGAGTTATGATTGTGGTACCGATATATCCTTGCTCATGTTTGAATACTGAAGTACTCCTGTCAAATATGTGTATCCTTTAAAGAGGAATCCCAAAATTATAATGAGCTATCAATATCTATAAAACAATTCGAACATATTTCTAAATTATAAAAAATTGGAAACCATTAATCTCCGGAAAAAATGCCACTTAGCAAAGTCATAAATATGGATAACCCAATTTATGATAGAGACTGTCAGATTTTTTTAGGTATTTATTCTTTGACGCCAGAGGTTCCAAAGATGAAACTATCCTAGAGAATTATGACAGTTGTATCATTTGATGAAGGCCTCATGGTGACTTCAAGATAAAGAACAACAATAAAAGCGTTGTTCCATTGGTTAATATTACTATATATATGTAGTGACTTTGTCTCATTTGCATTTACTACGTATCCCTTCATGGTTAATTCTAAATAAAGTTTTAACTGGGTCATCTTGGATACCTGCTCTCCATCAGCCAAAGAGACAGCAATAATGAAATACTTTGTTTTCTTTCTTGCTGATAAGCCTATCATTTGTTATGTCTTCCTTCTTTAAAAAAAAACATATGAAGAAGATCGTAGCTGTCTGTAGGAAAAGGGCCTGTAACATATTTAATTCTTTTAACTTAGTTTTTTCCAATATTCACCTATAGAAAAATCATTAAAAAAGACATACCGTCATAAACGAGATTTGCATCGCCCGCACACTGTGTTCTCCCCCATCTGACATATGTACCCCCAGTGGAATCTACAACAAATATGCATTAGAAGATGAGATAAGTGGAAACGAAAGCTCAATCTTTTTACCTCTATGCAATTATAATACCAATTGCTATTGCAACATCTGATTTCATTGGTAAACGTCATGAACAACACGAGGTTATATCTCGATTGATACACTCCGAGGAAAAAAAGTGCAGTATATGTTGACGTCAAATACAGTTAAAACTTTGTTTTAAATTCAAAGGCTTGGAATCACAAAAAAATAAAAGTAATTTTGAAGGAGTTTATGGATGTGTAAACGCGGCCTTTCACTCGCAAACTTTACATAAATTCCCTTCACACATTAAACCAGTACCTGATTTGGTTCTCAGGGGCTCCGTCTACAGAGCTGCTTGGCGCTTCCCCAGGTAGTGGAAAGGGAATGATCTGTCTATGCGTGGTATCCAGGTTATAATACGGAAAGCCAATACGGAAATCCTAGCCGCGAACCATTGTAGACGAACTGTATGAATCGGAGCTGACTCACTTGGGGTCGTATAGAAGTCTTTCCTGAGCCTACCCATTTCTCACATTTTCCAGTGGTTATCAAAGATCGTAGCCCAGTTAGCACCTCCCATCATTGTTTCTTCCTTTGTTTACTTATGCTTAAATTGATTAACTTGTTCCCGTCCTAATATAGCTGAAATATTGCTTACTGGACGTAAAAAAACTATTACTAATCAATCAATCCTCATATTAAGGTGGCTAAAATTTCAAATGTTTCTATATCTTAAGGACGACTTATACGTAAATCTTTTCCTCAAAATTGACCAAGATTGAAATTAACTTTATGACAAAAGTGATTATTTCAAATTTCCTCTTTCTAAGTAGTAACATACCTTTTACCCCAGCAGACGTATATATTTAAACTTGTAAATTATGCTAGTGCACAGTCTCATCACAAGGAATTCATAGGCAGATGTTTGTTTAAACGGGAAGCTACTCCTTCAACGATATGGGAAAGAAAGCGTGAAACCTTTTAATTTCGTTTATGATCGCCGTCATTAGTTGACCAGTATAAATTGGTAGTCCCACAAATTGCGACTGACATCGCTACATTAAATAAGAACCATTCCTTAGTATCGAACTATGTTTATCCCTGGCTATGATCTTGGACTTTGGACATATCATTTCTCACGTGACAGGTGATACATTTAAAGCAGATAATTGTTACCATGCCGACGACCATGGTCTCGCTCCTTATTGAGTTCATGTGATTATTTAAGTGAAGCTTCGATAGAAAATAAGAGGCTAAGGGAAGGGAAACAAGGGAAACGGGGAATGTGTCAAATAGACAACGGCCCAAAGGGGAGTAATAACGACTCAAAGCCACCGTGAGATCTTTAATGAACGGTGAGGAAACCCCACACCCAACACTAGGTCGGAGTCGGCCCTAAATAAAGAGTTATCAAGTTCAGCGAAATAAACACCATCCTAGATTCCTATAGACATAACTAAACTAAGTAGAAAACAGAAAAGACACATAAAGGCTTAATAAATTTCCTGACTTAGGACAGGCGCAAACCTGCTGCGGTGGGGTTAAATTAGTTTTATTGGGACCAACCCTTTCCCCTATAGCCAATGATCATTATATACAATTGTCATGGTCGCACAAATGTACTTCTCTAATGATTTGTCAAGGTTAATCCGATTTTGACCCGTTATATAAATTTTCATACTCAACGTATGTTGAATAAAGTAACGTGCTATTTTCCGCCAAATCTATTCGGAATACAATCGGAATTTATCACGAGGGAAAAAGATTACATTACTTTATCCCGTTCATTGCCATACTTTGTCCACTGTTGATAGTTAAATTCAAAAATTTTAAAATGCTCGGCAAGCCGTGCAATTAAAATTTTAAAATCTAAATATCACTAGTGGATAAAATATGGTTATGAACGCGATCTTGTGGTGTAATTTATAAAGATACATATGTAAATACCGGTATAAGAATGGAATAATATTTAAACATTCAAGTATGACCAGTAATGTTTGGGTAGTAATACATGGATTCTAAAATATTTTTGCACCAAATCGTCTGGGAATCAAAAATACTCAGGGGTTATTTTTGTCCATTAAAATATTTTTTTCTTTAACAACGTCAGTATCGCACCATAGACAAAAAGCACAAGATTACAAAGGTAAAAGTCCACACACAAAGTAAAAGCGAGAACACCAGAAGACGGAGGACTAAAGACACTACACAATCACAAAACACACGAACACAAAAAATTCAATACTCAACGGATGACAGTGATTGTAAGAGCACTTTGCCAGTTTAATTAATGTTTGTTGACGATCCCGCATCAATGGCCAGAAAAGACATGGATGTAGCATTGTTCAACATTTAGCAAAGAATTCCGCTCATACCGGTGCTAGGGGCCGTCTTGAACTTACTATGAGGTATAAGCAAAGCTCATTGTTGAAGGCCTTATGGTGATTCAAGATAAAGAGCAACAATAAAAGCGTTGTTCAATTGATTGTTTTAACCATGTATCTGTAGAGACTTTGTCTCATGTGCATTTACTCCATATCATTTCATTCACCATTTACGACGGGAGTTTGTCTCTCCTGCAGTGTGGATTCCATATAAAGATTCCCCGTGCGAGAGATGTGTGTTCTCTATATATTTCAGTTATGGTGTACTTGTTCGTGAGAGAATTTCTCATATGGATATACTATTCATATTTTCAACTTTTGGCATTTATTTTTGTATTTTCGAAATGTAATTCTGACCACCTGTTTAAAGTGCCCACATCTCACTACTTTATAGTGCTAAGTTTTCTTACATTCGACTGAATGAGTGCACATATGTTTTAATAGTCCACCAGCTTAAAACACTAGTGCTTTAATCGGGCAACGGATCACAGTGATTATAAGAGCACTTTGCCAGTTTAATCAATGTGTGTTGACAATAACGCACCGTTGACCAGCAAAGACCTTGATGTTGCATTGTTCGACAAAAATTTTAAAAAATAGCAAAATCTTCCGCTCAAGTCGGTGCTAGGGCCGTCTTGAACTTACTATGAGGTATGAGCAAAGCTCATTGTTGAAGGCCTCATGGTGACTTCCAGATGAAGAACAACAATAAAAGCGTTGTTCCTTAGCTTGTTTTACCATGTATTTGTAGAGACTTGTTTCATGTGCATTTATTTCATATCCTTTCATTCACCATTCAAAACTACAGCTTCAACAGTGTGAACTCAAAGATAATTTAGTGACAGCAGGTGCATTGGAAGGGTAATCATTTCCTGCCCTGTATACAACACCTGTTACAATGTCAATCCGGAGTAAACTTTAAATCGGTAAACTCCAAATCCAGGAAGAGGTAAATCTAGCTTGAAATGTGTGAAATGCTCTCATTTGACCGACTTTTATATATCTATCTATGATGTCGAGGTGACGGCCATAGAATTAACAAAGGCTGAACATATCCCTGAGTTAGCAGTTTCTAAGATAGTGCGTGTTCCCCTTACACGAAGTCACTGTATAAACTATACACTCTACAGTAACATATACACCCCAAATCCTGTGGAGGTAGCCTCAAGTAGGTATATTGCTGCTGAGGAAGGGAAAGTTCACAACTGGAAAGTCAAAATCATCACGTTTGTTATAGATTATATTTTAGACGTCCATGTTCGTTAATGTTAAACAAAGGGTCAAGATAAGAAGAGTTGGGTGTATTAATTTCAAGTTTACTGAACTATATCCCAAGCAAATATTCTTTAAACCGTTGATTAGATAGAGAATGTCAGCGTCTATGTATTTGAATGCTTGGGCTAGTTGTTTTTATTTCTGTTGAATTGGCTTTTGTTAAAACTTCTTTAGGTCGTTTTAACCTGGAGATGGGATGTCGTCTCCTTGACATTTACCCCATTTCCTTTCTTCTTCATATTCATATGAATAAAGGAAAAAGACAGCCTAAAGCGGCCAACAATTTGTTCAAATAGGAATCCTTATTGTTTGTTAAAAACACGGCCTCCAAATCAACGAAAATGTTGTCGATCAAAAATTCAAGAATCTTTATTAATACGATATCTTCCATATATTTCTTGTTTGACTCAATATTGTTCTTCACAAAATGTGATTTTTTCCTGTTACCAAAAAATGTACTTGCGTTCTCTGTTGCTACATGTGGCAATATACGGATCTGCTTGAGGACGCTTCCAAGGAGATCTTAGGAATTATTAAGAATCCACTTCGTATGTATTTGCAGCAGCTTATAGATCAATCGACCCTATGTATAAATCGTACTTGAATACAGCCCCCCACACACACAAATCAAACGTCCTAGCTTATTATTTAACACATTCCTATTATTAGCACCACAAACATAACCATCAAGTGCATAATTGAGTTTAACCCGTTATGATTTTTTTCTTTTTTTGTTTTTGTTGTTTTTGTTTTTTTTGTTTTTTTTTTTTTTTTTTTTTTTTTTTTTTTTTTTTTTTTTTTGGTTTTTTTTACTTTGACATGTTGTATTTGTCTTATTTAATATTTGGTCTTATAGAGAACTAACATGTATTAGAAGGATTATGGTTATTAAATCTTTAGCGATGTCTGTTTAAGGATGGTCACTCCTCAGGTTTTTTTAATCTGTCTCTGACTTTCGGAATTCTCTTATTTTATCCACTATGATGCATTAGAAAATTTTGCACACTGACCCCAACTTTTCTTTCAAAATATGTTTGTATACATCTTGAATAAACTTTTGACAAAATTTGATGAGATTCTTGATATATCTTCATTGTATTCCAAAGTGTGACTGTCTTAATGAAAGTAAATGAAAAATTATGAGGAGTTCAGTTTCCCGCCAGAATTTTAGGCACTTAAATCTAAAAAACGGGCACACTGACCTATCAATATTTTTTGCGTGAAATGATGTATGATCGATGTTCTGTTTAATAAAGATACTAATTTTTAAATCTTGATATAATGAACTTCAGGACGGACCATCCTTAAGTTCATATTTTGACTGTTCTCCAAAAAAACCTCCAGATGATATGCTGTGAGAGATTCCGATTTTTTTTCTTTAGGTTTCTTTGGAATGGAAACCATACAAGAATAGTTATGTTTTCGGAATATTGTGATCGATGATTTATGATTCCCAACAATTTACTTTTTAGCTATAGTATGTAAATGTCTTGATTAAATTCAAAATTATTCACCATGGAAAATCTTGCTAATAAGTAGCGTTCAAAAATGTCAGGGTGCTAAAATTTTATATTTTAATCAAGACCGCTTACAACTTGTGGCCCAGAAAATAAACCCTCTCTGGGGTGACATTTTATTGACCTTCTGATTGATTATATGAAAAAAAATGATTGAAGGAACAACTAAGCTTGGGATTATATATGTATTTTTCTTCAATATATACTTACTTTGTTATTATAACACTAATGTTTTTTTTTCTGAAAATAAAGAATTACAAAAAACAACTAAGCTTGGGATTTTGTTAAAAATGAATTGAAACCTTGTAAATATCTTCACAAGAAGTTTTTGATAGATACATGTAACTGTGAACAGACTATAGTAGTTCAAGAAAAATGGAAAAGGGAATTAAAAATACAAACGGATGGAATACCTAAAATATTGGGTTAATACAGAAATAATATACATCTTGTTTTGCATCTCCTTCACAAAAAATAATTAAAATGAAATGGCAACTTCCAAATGTTTTGATTTGATCTGCACTTAAGAAACATAAATGGTGAATGAAAGAACATAGAGTAAATGTACATGAGACAAAGTCTCTACAAATACATGGTAAAACAAACAAAGAACAACGCTTTTATTGGTGTTCTTCATCTTGGAGTCACAATGAGGCCTTCTACAATGAGCTTTGCTCATACCTCATAGTAAGTTCAAGACGGCCCGTAGCACCAGTTTGAGCGGAATTCTTTAATAATTGTCGAACGACGCTACATCCATGTCTTATCTGGTCATGGATGTGGGATCGTCAAAAATATAAATTAAACTGGTAAAGTGCTCTTACGTTTAATATTCACGTAGGGTTTTGTGTAGTATTTTCTAATTTTACATGTGTCTTGGACAAATAAAAAAGTTACAAATAACCTTTTATTGGACCGTTAGTCCCCGAGGGTATTCACCAACCCAGTAGTCGGTACTTCGGTGCTGACTGAAAAGCCAATAGTATTTGGAAACTTGCAATATCTACAAAAAAGTTCTTTTCTTTGGCTGATTTTGGCTTTTCATTTAGATATTTTTGAATTTTTCTGGTTCTTTATCAGATTTTTTACAAATTTGATCAAATTTTTGGTTCATGGTCTGTACTGAAGAGACATAATTTGTCGAAATGACAATATACAGAAAATTAAATAGCAGCAACTTCGGTATTTAGTTATTCTTTGATAAGATCAACCTAATATTTACTGAACAGACTTTTGAATATCATTTCAATAGATGAAGACTTGAAACTGGATTGACAAATACCGAAACTTAGTTTCTCGATTTCAGTCTTCACTCCATATTGGTTAAATATTTTACGAAAGGATATGGAGTAAATGAACATGAGACCATAACACATATGTTAACTCCAACTGCAA
>MJUU01042235.1:69114-81394 GCA_002080025.1 Modiolus philippinarum | reverse complement strand
AATTTTAATGAGCTGTATGGCCATTTTGGAAATTAATTCCTCATCAGCAGCACTAGAACCCAAACATAGGAGATCCATAATTTAAAAAAATACTTAAAATGCATAAAACCAAACGAAATCCGAATAATCTGTAATATCAAATATAGCTAAGGACAAAACTACGATGGGAGGGTGATTTAAAAGAAGGGAAACGGGGAATGTGTCAAAGAGACAACGACCCGAAGGGGAGTAATAACAACTCAAAGCCACCATAAGATCTTCAATGAACGATGAGAAAACCCCACACCCAACGGCAGGTCGGAGTTGGCCCCTGAATAAAGAGTAATCAAGTTCAGCGAAATAAACATCATCCTAGACTCCTATAGAGACCAGAAAAAAGACAAAACACACATAGGCTTAAATTTCCTGACTTAGGACAGGGTTAGTTTGATACCAATGTTTAATGGACAAAGTAACAGTTAACTACACTTACCGGAAACATTTTGAAACAAGGTATCGTAATATTGTTTCTGTTGTTGCTGGTCCATTATCACCTGATTTAACGTTGTGTTGAGGACATTAATTGTATTTTCAAGTCGACCAATTTCATATGCTAAAATATCAGAACCTTCCGATAATGCATAGCACAGACACAGTAAAAATAATACAAGATACACTTTCATTCTCGTCGGCTAAAATACTTAGCTGCTTGAAATTGTCCTGAAGAATGAACGACGACTGTCTCTGAGACAATTTAAAGTGTGATTATTTAGCATAAGAAATACAAAACTATACAACTAAAACAATAGTAATAAAGATGTATTTGTTATTCGTATAAAAATATGAATTCTAAAACACGTTTGTTATCAGTTATATCTTGTATCACAGCGTGACTGTCTTTTTCTTAATTTAATACTTTCAAAGCCTTTTCCAGCCATTTGTGTCTGAGATACAAATCGTGTAAAATATAATTTAAAGTTTAAAATTATATGAACAAATGATTTTTCCCCAAATTGCAAAGATATTTTTCTTCACTTTATCATTTTGATTTTCAGTTGTTTACAAAATAGAATTAGTCATTTTGTTTGTTGATCTTTCGAAAGCTCTTTTAAGGTCTTAATTTTGCACAAACGACGAAAGGATATGGAGTGAATGTAAATAAGACGAAATATCAATACTCGCTGAAGCAAAACAACAGAACAACGCTTGAATTGCGAGTACTCAATAAAAGCCGAATATTATTAATTTTGCACTCATAAAGATTCAAAATACATTCCTTTGATCCCCCACATCTGTCAGGTTCAGTTTCAATTATTTTACCATTAAATACAAAATAATTAGTGTCAAAGGTTTTTATGCAAAAGCTCAATTTAAAAAGGAATTATATCCTTTTGTTTAATTTTAATTATTTTTGTTTTATTAGTATTATTATTATTATGTTGATGACATTTTAAAAGAAAACCTTAAATTAAAACCTCTATCTGTTATAGATATACTAAGATGTCTTCGTACTTTTTTATCGTTTTGTGTACAAATATTTTTCACATTAGCTGTTTAGTTTTGATTTAATTCGAAAATTCATTTTGACTGATGTAGATTTGATTGATTGATTGATTAGTTCGAGTTTCACGTCCAGTGATCAAAATTTCAGCTTTAACAGGACGAGAACAAGTTACTCAATTCAAAAAAAATTAAGTAAACACAAAGTTTTAAAGGTTGAATGGACAACCGGGCAAAAAAATTTGATTGTCACTCGAAAATTGAAGAATTGGGTAGAGGCAGGTAATTAAGCCTTCTATACCATCCTTTCGAGTCTGCTCTTGTATGAAAAATATAGAAGGTGTATATATACTGCATTTGGGCGTGAAGTTTCTCCACACAGTGTGTTTACAATTGTTCGGTGTAACCCTTTCCGTATGATGATCTTTCTACCTCGCATACACATTGCATTCCCCTGTCCGCCACCTTGGACGCCCCCGGAATATTTGTAGACGGAGCCCCTGAAAACCGATGCAGATGTCAGAATTTCGATTTGAAGCCCAGTTTTGTCATATAATGCTACAATAGTTCGAGGTCAGGCTTTCTGTATTATGACCTGATTACCACGCATTCCCTTATCCACCATCTGGGGACGCGACCGGCAGCTCTGTAGCCGAAGCCCTTTGAAAACCGATCGAGTTGCCGGAAAATTGTATTTTGAAATAGCTCTTTTTTTTCTTTTTTTTCTCTCACAGAAAAATCACCTTTAAATACACATCATGTTTTTCATGTATTTGTAGAAAATTTGTATCATGTGGATTTACTCCATATCCTTTTATTGTCTATATAAATAAACTTTCCTAGTTTTTTTATATTATAGCATTATATTATATAATTAATATATGGTCCGGCATGGCATAGGGGTTAATGTATTTAGTTACCTGTTAAGTCACTGTAGCGTATTATCTCTGCGTTGTGAGCAGTTCACTCCCCGCTTTGTCAACAACAAAAAAGGATGCATTCAACTTACAACAATGTATGGTAAGGTATGTCAGTTACTTGTAAAAGTCGCTGGATCTCTCAATGAACTACGGCTTCCTCGGCAACTATACTTGACCTTTACGATAAAGCTGAAATGCTGCTGAAAATGGTGTTAACCCCTATGCAAACAAACAATCAAATGTAATTGATATAAATTGCAATTATAGCATCTTGAAATGCATGACCAATGTTAAAAACAAACCAAAGTAAGTGATGAAAATCATTTCGAGACAGACCAATGAACAAAAACATTCCTGAACAATAATATCCAATATCAGACCATTCCTGAACATATTTTTGCTTTTTAAAGCCATTCCCTGACATAAACCAAAATTTCGCAAACCATTTTATTAATGTTTCAGAGAACAGAGAGTACAGAAAATTTATATACAGGACAAATTTCAACAAGTAAACACTCGGTAGCAATCAATGTTTTAGTACAAAATGATACAAGACGTCAAGAATGGGTCAAATTATATCTCAATCTCCTCTTAGATAAAAGTTTTCCTTGAATAGATCAACTTTCAGAGGTTCATGAACAACATAAAAAAGAGATCGTGTTTAACTGTAGTTATGTAAGTGAGAACCGAACCGTCAAACCAAAACGAACAATCAAAGGACAATGGCAACATCAAAAAAAAAGAGACACAACATTGGTACGACACAGAAAAGAAAAATGAAAACACACACACACAAAGATGAACAACACCGACCCAACAAAAAACCATGGGTGAGATCAGGTGCACCGGTAGAGTTGGCATCTCCTGCTTCTTATAAGACACCCGCCGTGTTGAACATGTCAAATCCGGTAGAGGTTACAACAATTCAGCTTTAGAGGGAAAGATCTGTTGTCATCTGGGAAACAGATATCCCATAGCGGTCCACAAGATGGTGATGTCGACCGTAAAACTTCTGAAGGTATGACTTCAAGTTTTGGGTAACATACCCTTGTTGAAGTAGCCTATTTGTGAGCAACCGGGCTCTATCAAGGAAGTCACTGTATCGAACACACGCTCTTGAATAGCGAATGAGCTGGGAGATGTAAACTTCATACGCCGGCGCTGCTGGGATGTAGCTACAAAGAAAAGGGATGTTTACTATTTGAAAGGTGAAGTCATCGCGTTTGTCGTAAAGCTTAGTTTGAAGTCTACCTCTGTTGTCAATTTCAAGGTGAAGGTCAAGGAACGAGGCTGATGTAGAAGTGTGGTAAGATTTGTTTTGCAAATATCCACCCTTACAGTAAAAATATCTATTCAATATTACTATAACACTATTGACCATCACGAGTTTCAAGGAATTCAGTATTCATTCCACCGTTTCAAGATTCTCATGGAGATTTTGAAGCGTGAAACAACTCCAACCATTCAAAAAAAAGCTAGAAAGGGGGTTTATATATTGCAGATAGAGGGCTTATAAATTGCAGTTATGGTGTAGTTGTTATAGCGACAAGAAATCTCTGTCAGCTGGTGTTATGTAGTTCACTATTGAGCATTATGTAACGGAAATGTTGACATTAAAGCATGCACCTACGTTTTCGTAGTGTTTACATCCGCCATCTTAGAGTGGCCATTCCGTGTCGCGTACACGACAGTGAATCTGTCCCTACCTTCTTTTAGATTTATTATGGATTGTCTATTCGGACCCTAATTTCGATAAGTTTTGTTAGGTATTATAATAGGTTTGATAGAGAAAAAAGGGATTAGAAACATTAGATATCTGAATTTGTCTATGAACAAATAAAGGGATATGGAGTAAATGTACCTGGGATAAAATCCCTATAGATACATAGTAAGATTAAGCAAATGGAACAAAGCTTACATTGTTGTTCTTCTATGCATGATTGATCGTGAATGGATGTTTTGTTTTCTCCGTTTTCTTCCAAGTATTCATCTATGAAAGATGAAGTCCTGAACTTTGAACTAATGGCCTTTTTTCTTGGATGAAAATTCTCGAAGCTACAGTACTCATTCTGACAAATTATTTTTACATAATCTGTTGTGGTAAATGAGTACTGTTGCCTGGATTTGTAAACTGTTTTGATTTTTACACACGCAAATAAATACTTTGCATTGATTATCGTTTTTATTTTGCTTTCCCAACCTCAAAAACCACAGATGGTTAAACACTTTCAAATATAATGGAAGAATTCTGACTATGCGACAGAAAAAAATTAGCTTATAAAATGGTCACGAAGATCAACAAATTAAAACTACGATGCGCCTTTTATAATGAAAAATGATTAAAAATATACCGTACTGAGCAACAACTAACATAACATAAATCAAGAATACATGTCAATATAAAAAATGATTGATTACTTAGAGTTAAACGTCCAGTAAGCAATATTTCGGCTATATCAGGACGGGAACAAGTTAATTAATACAAAAAATATAAATAAAAGAAGAAAAATAAATAAAGGTGGAAGGGAAAAGCGGGCCAACGAGTATTGATTGCCACAGCAAAAGGGGAGCATTGGGTAGGGGCAGGAAATTTAGCCTTCTAGACAATCAATACAAGGCTTACATACAGAGAGAGAACATAAATGACGAAACAGAACATAAAACAAATGGCACAAAGGCATAAACAGCATGAACAAAACTCACACTATATAAAAATAAAAAAATACCGAAATTGCATAAAAAGCAGTGAGTTTCGTTATGCTATACACGTGTTTCAAGGAGTTACCTCTCATCAGCAGTATTAAAATCAAATAATATGAAAAGCCATAATCCAAAAGTATAGTCAAAAAAGAAGTACTCATTTCCAAACATATCGAAATAGGAAGCCAAATCCAGTACCAAGGACATCTACCGAGTGCCATACACGGAATGAAGCCTCAGTATTTTAAGTGGTTAGAATTTTATAGCTAATAAAACCTTAGTCCTAAATAATCAAGGCTGATACTTCTTGCAAAATTAAAAAGTAAAACAACGCTTTATCATTAAAAAACAAAACACTGACACTATATGGCGAGCCATTAAAAGGCTGAGTTTTCAGAAATGAACATGGCTCATACTATAGAAATAAGTACTTTTAGTCATCAATAATAACAAAATCTCACAATTAAAACGCAGTCCTTATTAATGAAAAGGGTTCATACTAAATATACAGCTCGGATGTACAACATTTAGTTATAAAGAAACTCACACTGTTTAGCTAGCTTGTCACAGAGGAATTGTAGTATAAAGTGTGGAGAAGTCAATATTTTTATGCCATAACAATTCGATAATGATCTAGAGTTAGAGTTGTCAAGTAAATCTTTAGAGTTTTTCAATATTCAAAATCAATTTAGACCGCTACTTAAGCAAGTATCACAATATTTATGAAGCAGTGAGCTTGTTGTCAAATACCGGTAGTCTGTTTAAAACTGATTGATTGATGAGTTAAAGTTCAACGTTCAGTGAGCAATATTTCAGCTATGTGAGGAGAACAAATTAATCAATTAAAAATGAAAGAAATAAAGGTGGAAGTGACAACCGGGGCAACCAGTTTTGATTCCAAATGGAAAATGGGAAAAATGGGTAGGGGCAGGAAATTAAGACTTCTATACGACGCTTAGTGCGTCTGTCCTCATTGGAAATATATAAAGAGGTCTTTATGCTGCATGTAGCATGTAGTTTCTGCACACAGCTTGAGAAAAAGTGTTCTCGTTCAGGCTTTCCGCATTATGCCCGGACTTCCCGCATAGACAGGACATTCCCTTATCTACCAATTGGGAACGCGCTCGGCAGCTCTGTAACACAGAGCCCCTGAATAAACAATGAAAGGATATGGAGTAAATGTACATGAGACAAAGTCACTACAAATTATACAGTCAAGATAACAGTAAACACCTACAATGGCCGAAAACTACCATTACATGCAACAATGCACAGGGAAACCACACCAGAAATAACACATAACAGACTAGAGACAGACGTAAACACCTACAATGGCCGAAAACTACCATCACATGCCACTATCCACAGGGGAACCACACTAGAAACACACATAACAGACTAGAGACAGACGTAGACACCTACAATGGCCGAAAACTACCATCACATGCCACTATCCACAGGGGAACCACACTAGAAACACACATAACAGACTAGAGACAGACGTAAATAACAATAGGAACTCGGGATAGCCGGACTAGAACCATGCAAAGGAACAACGCTTTTATTGTTGTTCTTCATCTTAAAGTCACCATAAGGCCTTCAACAATGAGCTCTGCTCATATCTCGTACCGGTTTGAGCGGAATTCATTGCTAAATGTTGGACAACGCTACATCCATGTCTTTTACGGTCATGGATGCGGGATCGTAAACAAACATAATTTAAACTGACAAAGTGCTGTTACGATCACTGTCATCCTTTTTAGCAATTCAGATTTCTTCAAAATTTTTGTGTGGGGTCGATCTTGATATGCTGAACATTTCTGCAATTTTAACTTTACCTATCTCTCTGTTATAGTTTTTTTCATTAAAAATAAAAAACGTCAAAATTTTACGGAAAAGGGCAATTACTCTAAAATATGCCATCAGATTTTCTTCAAAATTGCAGGGTGGGTAGATCTTGTCATGTTGATAAGTGTTATGTCGGTCAGATTTCTTATTTCTGCAACGGTTTTTGAGTTATTTGCCAAAAACTGCAATTTACCCCATGTTCTTTTTTTAGCAATGATGGCCATGTTATTTGACCGATGGCCTTAAAAACACAATTTTGAGAGGCCATACCCTGTTGATGATTGAGGCCAAGTTTTGTTTAATTTAGCCAAGTGGTTTCAGTGGAGAAGATTTTAACAAAAAGTTTACGACGGACGCTAAGTGATGGCAAAACTCGCTCTTATCTGCTATAGCCAGGTTGATATAAAACCGCGTGATATGCCAGACAACAAACGGAAATGTGGTTAAAAATGACAGAAACTGATTAAAGATCCAGAAAAACTGGAACGTAACTTACATTCTTTACGCAATAGGGGATATCGACAGGATATTCTGCATGTGTCCGTTAAATTGGCTTTGGAATCCAGTGGCCTGGGGATTTTACACACATACTGGCCTTTAACTAATACTGCCCATGTCTACTGAAATACATGACTCTTTACCAAACCCATCTGGGAGTTTTGAGTTTGATTTTTCTTCCGTAGTGCACAGTGTTTTGCCAGCAGACTAGGCTCCTTGGGCTAGCTTGAAGCTTAGCGGCGAACACTCCTTAACCCATCTTGCATCGTTCCGTCCCTTTTCCTTTTCAAGAATGTGGTCATGGAGTTAGTAGTGTACCTGTATTGGGTTTTATTCGTATGTTTATTATACTATAGGTTTTGGTAATTTTGTGCATTGTGGCATGTGAATGTGTTTTCGGCCATTATAGGTGTTTCCTGTTATCTTTTTTAATTCTATATTCAGAAAAAAGTGACAATAACTCTTAAATAGAATATTTTATGAAAGATATGGAGTAAATAAACATGAGACCATAACACGTAATGTTTACTCCAACTGCAATTAATTTTATTGAGCTGTATGGCATCTCCGGAAATTAATTCCTCATCAGCAGCACTAGAACACAAACATAGGAAATCCACAATTTTAATAAATGTTTAAAATGCAAAAAACCAAACGAAATCCGAATAATCAGCATTATCAAATAAAGCTAAGGACAAAACTACGATGGAGGGAGTTAAACATAAGGTTTTAGAATTTACATAAATTTAGATAATGGTTATAAAGTAAGTGTACACATGAGATATAATCTCATGTACAAGTACACCATATCTAAGAAAAATAAAGAACATACATCTTAAACATTGGGAATTGTTTTACCAACTCAACACTGCATTAAAAGACAAACTACTGTATTAAATATTTTATGAAAGGATATGGAGCTAAATGAAGTACAGATGAATTGTACAGTAAAGTATTCTCAAGTGTAATTTTATAATATATGTAACTTAAGAACAATATCGAGGCAATAAGACATAAGAGGAAAAAGGCAATCAAAAAAGGTTTTATTTCTTTGATATAAAATGAATATATTTAAAAAGTAAAAAGTTTTAAAAAAAATAGGCTATAATATAAAAAAAAAACAAGTAAAAATCACAAAAAGAGACGGAAATGAATGGCACAATGGCATTCAACTATGGCGCAACCGGATAGAAAACAAAATAGGTGGTCCCGTCACAACGAGAGAAAGAAGACTCATTGGCGTCTTACTAGTGTAACAAATTTGCTCGATCCTGAACTTATTAAAAAACGAAAATAAAACATTTGTATTCTTGTAATTTCAATACGTGTATTTCCCATGTGCTGTGGTTGGCAATCTTTTCTATTGGTGGCGCTCTGTTTATGTTCGACAAACGGTCAACCGATCTCACACATGTAGATCATCTTACAGCGTTTACGACTAACAGCATACACTTCGTGTGTAAAAGTGCACATGACAAGTTTTTTAGTTCGAGTTTACAGCGAGTATAGTTCATGGAGTTCGAGAAGCACTTTTGAAGGAGCTAGTAAGAAGTTGATATTTTATAAGGCTGCAGTAGGAGACGAATCCCAGAAAACTGTCGACATGGGTTCCTGAGAACTATGGATATGTTTTGATAGTTTCGCTATGAGGATGGTACGTCAGAACCAACGGCCGACGGTATTTCTCACCATTTTCTCCATGGCGTCAGACTCGATCTAAACCTTGTTGGAGTTACCTCTTTTAACTGAGCAGAATATATTTCATTTTGCTCTTCACTACAAAGCGACGAAGTTGCAAGAATTATAGCTCTGGAATTACTTAATTTTCAATGTCGTATAAAGCATTCACAAAACAAGACAATGCGAAAGCAAGGTTTGTTTGTTTTTTAATCGTCAATGTGAATTTGTCGACACTTTATGTCTCATCAGTACAAATAAATATTGTATATATTTTCGTGATACATTTTAGAAATATGAAACTTCATGATACATGTCGGTCGATGAGAAAATAGATTTATGCGATCGATTCTACAACAAGCATATCAGTAAACTTCAATAGACTAATTATTGACATCATTACGTGCTTAGGTAACTTCCAGTATTGTACTTGGTATTCTGTTTTGTATTGCTGTCATCAGTTACCGTGACGGATTGGAAAATCGCTCAGTAACAAAACACGTCTTTATAGGTACTTCACAGGAAAATTACACGCCAAAGAAAATAGTTCTGATCACTGACACGTGCTAACTAGCATTGGAAAGATAATCTGAATTCTCTATCAGTAACCTGCAAGATCAAAACTATTATTTGACTGTTATTACACGGTCATTGATAAGGATCTTACTTATGTAAAAATAAGTTAGATGACGATATAAATGATTTTTGCAAAAAAGGCGTTCAAACGCTGAAGAATAAACTGAAGTCTTCAGGGAGAATATGAAATAGAAAAAAGCAGGGAAACGGGGAATGTGTCAAAGAGACAACGACCCAAAGACCCAATGCCACCACAAGATCTTCAATGAACGTTGACGAAACCCCACACCCAACATCAGGTCGGAGTCGGCCCCAAAATAAAGAGTAATCAAGTTCAGCAAAATAAACATCATCCTAAACTCCTATAGACATAAAGTAAACTAACTAGAAAACAGACAAGACACACAAAGGCTTAACAAATAGCCTGACTTAGGACTGGCGCAAACCTGCTGTGGCGGGGTTAAACTAGTTTTATTGGGCCCAAATCTTCCCCTATAGCCAATGTGATAAATCAAAAAACAATCATAGCAAAAGAAAAATTAAGTTAGCAACAAGACTGAGTCAACTGTGAGCACCTGATGTCACTCTAATTTTTGAGAGTTCACACTGTTAGTGCTTTAGTTTTTTGTGTTGTGTGTGTAATGTTCGTGTGTTTTGTGGGCATGTGGTGTCTTTAGTCTTCCGTCTTCTGGTGTTCTTGCTTTTGCCTCGTCTCTGGGCCTTGATTTGTGTAATCTTTTGCTTTGTTCCTTCGGTATTCTACTGCCGTTGTTGTGAAAAATGAAACTATACGGACACAAACATGAAATTACAAAAGACTACTAGCAGTTAACTGACATGCCAGCTCCAGACCTATTACCAACTGACAAATAAAGTTATGTACCCTCAGTATACAGCTTCCACCAAGATCCCTTCCCATGAGGAGTTTAGCATAATGATTTCATGCATATACTAGAATACATAACCCCTGTCCATGCAATACTGATTTTAAAAATTTAGAATGTATTTACTTAAGATGCAAAGACCCTATCAAAAAATCAATGTTAATACCAAAGAAGGCCATACATATTGACTTTACGACAATACCGTAATTATAAATATTATGAATGAGACAATTTAAAGGTTTTATAAGTTTGTTAGGCGAGTTTAAGTATTTTTTACTCTTATGTATATAAGGGATGTGAAATACCAGCTTTGATTTGATGTTTACAGGTTGCATTGTATTTATGAACTAAATCTTTAATCGATGATAAAATTTAGTAAATTACTCCCTCTATATTATAAGATTGTTCCCTCTATATTATAAGATTGTTCCCTTTATATTGTAAGATTGTTCCCTCTATATTATAAGATTGTTCCCTCTATATTGTAAGATTGTTCCCTCTATATTGTAAGATTGTTCCCTCTATATATTTATTTAATTTATAAGATTGTTCCCTCTATATTGTAAGATTGTTCCCTCTATATTATAAGATTGTTCCCTCTATATTATAAGATTGTTCCGTCTATATTGTAAGATTGTTCCCTCTATATTATAAGATTGTTTCCTCTATATTATAAGATTGTTCCCTCTATATTGTAAGATTGTTCCCTCTATATTGTAAGATTGTTCCCTCTATATTGTAAGATTGTTCCCTCTATATTATAAGATTGTTCCCTCTATATTGTAAGATTGTTCCCTCTATATTATAAGATTGTTCCCTCTATATTATAAGATTGTTCCCTCTAAATTATAAGATTGTTCCCTCTATATTATAAGATTGTTCCGTCTATATTGTAAGATTGTTCCCTCTATATTATAAGATTGTTCCCTCTATATTATAAGATTGTTCCCTCTATATTGTAAGATTGTTCCCTCTATATTATAAGATTGTTTCCTCTATATTATATTGTTAAGAATTGTCCCCTCTATATTATATTTAACTTATTTTCGTGTCGTTATAGGGAATGAAACAGAACGGTTGAAATGGTCGCCACCACTCTGAATAATGTAACGAGCTAGCAACTTGCGACTAACATCTTAAGTTGAATTGCCTAAATGTTGTCCTTTCTACTACATTTGTCCAGGCACCTGAATCGGTTTTCAAGGGCTCTGCCTACTGAGCTGCCGGGCGTGTCCCCAAGAGGTGGATAGGGGAATGTCCTGTGTATATGGGGTAGTCATAATAAGGAAAGCCTGGTCGCGAGCAATTGTAGACGAACTGTGTGGAGAGAAGCCACGCTCCATGCGGTTTATAGAACCTTTCTTTTTTCTAAGTAGAGCAAACTCACTGGGAGTCGCCGATGGCTTAATTTCCTGTCCCTACCCGTTCTCTACTTTTGGCGAATGGCAATCAAAACGCGTTCCCCTGGTTCTTTCTTCTTTTACTTATAATTTTGCTAATAGATTAATTTGTTCTCGTCTTGATATAGCTGAATTATTGCTAATTAGGCGCAAATCTCGATTTATTCAATCTACTACATTTCGTTTTTTAAATGCATGGAAGAATTTAAGCTGATGTAGAGGTGTCATGTGCTATTTGTTCCTTCATAATATTTGTTCCAAAGGGATAAAGTATAATAGAATATTTGTTCCAACGGAA
>MJUU01042235.1:0-45560 GCA_002080025.1 Modiolus philippinarum | reverse complement strand
AAAAAAAAGTAATATTTAGTAAATAGCATATAAAAGCTGGCTCATCTGGATAAGGCACGAGGAGGAAGTTCTGCTGTAAAATATAATTTTGCACAGAATTATCCTGAAGCATCGTCCCTTGGTGCCTTCTCTACCTGAGTCATCTTGTCTAATCCATAAAAAAAAAGAAATTATGAATACACTTTATTTTAATAGTGTAAAATATATATATTTATATATGTGTATTAGTCTCTGTAATAATTATTTTTGTTATGTTTTGTCATCATGTCCTCAATGGACCCTTGATTGGTTAATAAAGCATATTCTAAATTCTAAAAAAATTCTAAATTCTATACCATTCAAAAAGGTTGAGTTCGTTTAATTTAAAAAACTTACATTATTCTGATAGAATATGGTGCAAATATTTATAGTATAAATATTCTTTTTATAGCGATTTTTATGTAATGAGAATGTGTCATATGTTTATCACACACGTAAGTTATTATTTAATGCTCTCTTCAGCTTTCACATGTTTTTCGGTGAATGGACTTCCAAAAGTTTTGGTTTGATCTGCACTGTCGAGACATAAGTTGTCGAAATGCACATAATAATTTGACAGTAACTTCGGTACTTTGTTATTCTTTGAATCTAATCGTAAAATTCATAGGATTTTTCGAGGACTCCTTCCTCAATCTGGGGAATGGCTATTTCGTGTCAGAACAACATCAACGAAAATTAAAGATATTATCGTCCTTGTTGCTAATTGGAAATGTGCAATATAAGTCATGCGAACACACGATTTTATTATTATTTCACTTGATTTAACGTCTTTCCGTAATATTTCGCGCTTAATTCGCTATTAATCAGCTGACGAACAAAATGAACATTCAATCTCGCGTGCAGATGTGTATTATTAAATAGATAATGAAGATGGTTAGGAAATATATTGTTCACCATGAATTATTTATTTATATGGTATCAGGTATCTCTACTTATCCAGATGTTGCTTTCCTTGAAAAGTTTTAATTTTTTTAATTGTTAAAAAGATAAAGACAATTGATCGACTTTTCAACATTCAAATTTAAAATATCTGAAGTAAAATTGCATCGCATTTCTTTATGAAACGAATGCTATAGCTGCAAGTTCTGTAGAGGAACGCGCTCGGCAAACTATGGATTTAGAAAATTAATATCGAGAAATTTATTAAAAGCAAACGAATTTCAAAAGGATCAGTTTAATAGTTAAATTTTGTTCCAAATCAATAGAAATAGAGTTCTGTTGAAATCGTTTTAGTGAAGGTCGATTGATAAAAAGGTACAGCAATTATACCATTTAAAATAATTTCAATGCACGCAAAAACATACAAAGAAAAAAAGGCCAATAAACTGCTATTAATTTTCTTCCGTTAGAAGCACTGATCGAAAAATAATGTGTAATGAATATAAAAAAGAAAAAAGTACATTTACTAAAAAACATACAAAACGACAAATCCCGTCATTATCCACTCCAGCGCTCCTTTTCAATAAAGAAGGATCAATAAATTTGATTGGTCGCCGGATGTGTGATGGGCGGAGCAAGTGATATGCATTGATTTTGTTTGAAAATAAACAGGTATGGAGCTTAATAGATGTCGATCTATGCATCAATATAGAGGACGAAAGTAGTTCAATAACTGTCAATTATTTTTGTGATGCATTCGAATTTAAAAATTTAAAGTAACTCCTGTGATTTTAAAGTTAAAAGTCGTTCTATAAACAGCCTTTGTTACCTGTGAATTTGAAAACCGACAGAAAAGTAAAATCCCTGGATTAAAAAGTAAAAGGGATTATCTGTTTTATAATGTGATTATGACTTGGGATTATCGGAATGTTGATTGTTGACAAAGACTCTTATCCGAAAAGTAAATATAATTTTACAGAAATGAGAAAAAATTAAGAAGTGTCATTTTGTTTCTGTGTGATTATGAAGTAGCAGACGATAGAACGATATCATGTAAAGTCAACAAACAATGTCTTCCAAATGTTTATCAGTATATGCTGCAATTTGTATGATTTTGTTGGTGCCATCAAGTGAAGCAATAACAGTGAACTACGCAATCGAAGAGGAAAAAGGGCCGAACTATTATTTGGGGCGAATATCAACCGGTGCCAACTTGCAGGACATGACAAGCAGTGATGCAGAATTCCAGTCACTAAAATACACTTTACTGACAAGTGGGAATGTCCATGCTCAATATTTTACAGTCAACGAAAGAACAAGTGATCTGTATACAAACAGAACAATTAATAGGGACGAGTTATGTAGATTTTCGGCCGATTGTGTCTTGCAGTTTGATGTAGCAGCGGATACGTCATTAAGTGACTTTTTCATAACTATCAGCATTCGAGTTAATATACTGGATATAAATGATAATGCTCCAACATTTCCAACGGATTCAGTGAATTTGGAACTTTCCGAGGCTACTATTGTGGGTACGTCTGTGTGGAAAGGAGGTGCTGACGATAGAGATTACGATACATTCTCAGTACAGTTATATCAGTTATCTCCCCTTGGAACGCCTTTTTCTATTGATACTAAGTTTTACGCAGATGGACGAACTGAGGTAACTCTTAAAGTCAATCAAACGTTAGATAGAGAAACAAATGATTCATTTTCATTAACTATTTCGGCTGTTGATGGTGGTGCGCCACCCAAAACTGGAACAGTTCTTTTAAACATAAAAATTTTAGATATCAATGACAATTCACCCAATTTCACCAAACCTTTGTACAATATAACAATCAATGAAGACCTTCCTAAAAATACTGTTATTCTGAGAGTGCATGCTTCTGACCCAGATGAAGGTCTAAATGGCGTGGTTAGATATAAACTGAGTTCTCTACAATCAGGGGACATTTCGAGACTTTTTAATATAAACAACGAGACTGGTGATATACTCATAACTCAACCTTTAACACAAGAAGAACGTAAAAAATTCACAATTTTCGTGGAAGCTACAGATCAAGCAATTTTACCATTTTCACCTTTGACCTCTAAAGCAGAAGTAATCGTGAATGTCTTGGACACACGGAACACGGCTCCAGAGGTTAAAGTTACTACAATACAGTCTAAGATAGATGGCGAATATGTCGAATATGCCGAAAGTTCTAAAATTGGAATTGTTATGGCGATAGTTACGGTGACTGAATTTGACAATGGATATAATGGAGCTGTCACGTGCACCTTAAATGACGACAATTTTAATTTAGAATCAGAGGGAACGAATAACGACTACAAAATTGTTTTAGGACAAATCCTTGACCGCGAGGTACAAGAATGGCATGATGTTGTGACACTCTGTAGTGATAACGGATCACCGCCATTGAGCTCTTCTGATTACTTCCGGTTGCGCGTACTAGATGTGAACGATGTGGCACCCGAATTTACACAAGCTGTCTATTCTATAAATGTCAAAGAAAACGGACCCAAAAGTTCTAGTATTATTCAAGTTTACGCTAAGGATAATGACGTCACTGCTACGCCGGAAGTATACTATAGCCTCGATCTAGCAGACGAATATAAGGATATGTTCAGTATTGATAGTACAAAGGGTCTGATTTATTTGGAAAAATCTTTAGATCGAGAACATAACCCGAAAATTACATTTAAAGTGCTTGCTAGTGACCAAGTTGAACCAGTTTCTTTGACAGGAACCGCCATCATTGAAGTAAATATTATTGACGAAAATGATAATGACCCGGTCTTTACATCTATTGAATTTTCTTTCACGGCACCAGAAAATCAACCCCCAAATTTTCCAATTGGCAGAGTTAGTGCTCTTGATGCTGACATTGGTGTAAATGGAGAAATAAATTATACGATAGTAACCAGTAGCTCAGAAATCCCCCCTTTTCACATCCTTTCGAACGGTACAATATTAACTAATATTTATTTAGACAGGGAGACAACTGCAAAATATACATTTTCTGTCATGGCGTCTGACAAGGGGACACCATCCAGAAGTAGTAAAGCAACTGTAATCGTTAATGTTCTTGATGAAAATGACAATCCGCCTATCTTTGTGTTCCCTGGGAAAAATACAAATGAAATAGCAGTTTCATACCAGTCTTTACCAAACACAGTGTTCGCTACTGTTCAAGCCTTCGATCCAGATACGGGATTTAACTCCCAAATTCTATATTCTATGAATGGTTCAGACATTTTGAAAAATTTTGCACTGAACACTTACACAGGACAGTTTTCAGTTACATCTCAATTGGACATAGACCATATAGGGAATTACGACTTAGTTTTAACTGCCGCCGATGACGGGAATCAAAAAACGGAACGAACCATAAAATTAGTCATTATAGATAAAGCTAGCGTAAATATGTCTAGTGAATCAGAAACACAGATAAAATATTTCGCCATTGCTGTTGCCATATCTTGTATAACTGTTGTTTTATCAATTTTAATTGTTCTGGCTATTTGTTTGATCAAGCGGAAAGAGCGTCAACATCAAGAAAAAATTGCCGAAAGTGTAACAACCTGTTCGTCACTGGAGACGGACAGTGAAGGGTCCGAAATAAGATTCAATGATGTGTACAATCGTAGTATTCTACAAAAACCTAAAACAAATTCCCTCCAGAAAAACGACAAGTTTAGTAATCCTGTAAAGAAGCCATTCACAACGGTGGTAAGGATTAATTTATTCTTTATAACAGAAGTCTAATCTTATTATTAATACTTCGTATTTGTACGAGTCCTAACGTATTTGTTTATTTTATAATATTTCCTCGTAAGTATTTTTTAAAAAAGTGATTCAAAATAAAAACTTCATTAAATGTCAGTTGAAGTGTTTTGAAAAGAAACATGAAATATTTTGAAAACAGATTAAAAGTAGTAAAGACATTATTATTATAATGATTAATGGACGGTCCCTTTCTGATAAGAATCATAATATTTATGAGTAATAAATCGATATTGGATCATTATATGGCTTGAAAAAAATGTTGAATTTTGAAATTTCACAGAAAACCCCGATGACTGGATTTCTATATAAGTCACAGATTTGTGTGAATAACAAATATTGATTTTTCTCCATTTGTGAAATTTTATGAAACAAGAAAAAAAGTAATATTGATTTTACTGCAGCTTTACATTAATAGACAGGTTATTGCAATATCATTTATTCCCAAATCCGAGTTGTTCATTTTTTGTATATGTGTGTGCCTTGATTTTTCTTTTCTGTGCCGTTTTCATGTTATGTCTTTGTTTCTATGTTTTTCCGATGTTGCCATTGTCCTTGGATTGTTCGTTTTAGACTGACGGTTCGGATCTCACTTACTTTATTTCATATTTGTTTCAAAATTCATTCCATGTTTGTTCCAAAATTTAAAAATAAGTTGTAAAATTGGTCAGACTGAATGAACAAGTTCTTGTGATTCATAAGCGTTGTACGGAGACATATGTCTCTGTTTTGTATGAAAATACATCGTCTGAACGAAAATTACTGAACAATTATTTTGAAAATCAGATATTGATTTCAAAGGATTCAATTTTTGCATTTTAAAAATTTGTTGCAACACATGAAATTAATTGCTAAATCAATTTTAAAAAGTAGGATAAGCTCATATTACCAGTAATTATTCAAGTAAAACTAGCCTTGTCAAAATTTGTCAAAAAGCCTTCATATTTCAGAGATAACTTGTATACAATCCCTACTTATATATAATAATTAGACAGACATTAATTACATATTGTGACAATACGAACATATGTATTTAGGATAGGTATATATAGACCTGTTACTTTGACAAGTTGACAAAATGATTTTAGATAATTGCAGCGATTTACTGTAATCAGTGTACCCTTGGGAAGGTAAAACACATTGATAAGACAAACAAAACCAATGACTTTCCCATGTAGTCAAAATACAACATCGTGTTTCTCGTACTTTCACACAGATATATCCATTGAACATATTTTGCCTAATTCCCACAACCACAGTCAAACATAGTACTTCTAATTTACGAAGATTAGAAACATGTTTTTACTACGTTGTCCAAATTACACCTCATGTAATAAAACTCGCAGACAAGGCGAAACATACTCGAGCTCCCCATGAAAAAGACTATCTTTTTGTGTATTTGTTTTTAGCCGTTCGCCGCACGTGGGGGGAGGGTTTGGGCCCGGGGGGTGGGGCGAGTTTGACCCCCACCGCAATTTTTGCGCCTGTCCCAAGTCGGGAGTATGTTGGTCATTGGCTTGTCCTTGTCTTCTTATAAAATTTTAGTTTCTTGATGTTTGGGTTGTTGGATGTGGTTTGTTTCCATTGATTTATTCACTTTTTTACCTTTTCGGGGCCATTTAGGGCTTACTATATGGTGTGAGGTTCCTCACTGTGTTGAAGACCATATGGTGACCCCTAGATGTTTTGTTTTTTGTCGTTTTAACCTGGATATGGGATGTTGTCTCCTTGACATTTACCCCATTTCCTTTCTTTTTCATATAGCATAATATTTATTTGTAACAAGTCAAACTGCAAGGTTTTGTGGTGAATAGTAACTATGATTGTTGACTGTCCCAATTTGACTGTATATGTTATTCGAATATTTTCTTACTCATTTCAGTCTATAAATAATTTTTAAGATATATATCCGAAGTATGGCTTGTTTTTATCAAAATGATTTTATTGGCTCATTTATATTCACATGACAAGTGTAAACTTTTTTCAGGCATGCGTAGATGACGTAAGACCAGAAATAATATCAGACTCGGTAGCAATTTGGGATTGGTCAGAGAATGAATATGGGAACAGTACAGAGAGGAGATCAAGGGAACCAGAACAATTTTCAACTTTCTCCAAAACAAAACCAAAGAATAAAGTTCATTGGCAAGCCAGTCAATGTTAAGGTAAATTATAACATTTTTTTTACTAAATACTAGAAAATTAGATATACTAATTAAATAACAGATGATGGGATGTGTGCCAATGAGATAATGACGGGATGTGTGCCAATGTGATAATATCGGGATGTGTGCAATGAGTAAATGTCGGGATGTGTGCCAATGAGATAATGACGGGATGTGTGCAAGGAGCTAATATCGGGATGTGTGCCAATGAGATATTGACGGGATGTGTGCCAATGAGATAATGTCGGAATGTGTGCAATTAGATAATGTCGGGATATGTGCCAATGAGATAATGTCGAGATGTGTGCCAATGGGATAATGCCTGGATGTGTGCAATGAGCCAATGTCGGGATGTGTGCCAATGAGATAATGATTGGATGTTTGCAATGAGCTAATGTCGGGATGTGTGTCAATGAGATAATGTCAAGATTGTGCCAATAAGATAATGTCGGGATGTGTGCAATGAGATAATGTGGGGATGTGTGCAATGAGATAATGTCGGGGTGTGTGCAATGAGATAATTTCGGGATGTGTGCAATGAGATAATGTCGGGATGTGTGCCGATGACGTCGGGATATGTGCCAATGAGATAATGTCGGGATTTGCGCCAATGAGATAATGCCGGGATGTGTGCCAATGAGATAATGTCGGCACGGCATGTGTGCAATGAGATAATGTCGGGATGTGTGCTAAATGTGATAACAAAGCTTGTATCCAAGTATGGCCATATTCGTCGAGACAATAACAGTGGCGATATCTTTTTAAGTACTTGTTTTGTTTTATTTATTACAAAAGTCTTCTTCACATATACTCATGTTATAATACAGAGCTTCAATCAAGGATAAAATCTTTCAGGGTATTCATATTAAATTGAAATTTTTGGAAAGCCAATTAAAGACATAAAGCTTTAGGGTTTGCATAGTAGAAGGGCGTTTTTTGTTTTTTTTGTTTTTTGTTTTTTTTTTTGAGAGAAACTCCTTACATTACGTAAGAAAGTGTTTTCGATAATGCCGGCGTCGCAATTTAAGAAAATTCGTGAACTATCAGGAGAACATATCCAGGCTTAAAAAAGCCCACAAAACTACTCTGAGACTAACAGTCGCTCTAAACAGCCCACAAAACTACTCTGAGACTAACAGTCGCTCTAAACAGCCCGCAAAACTACTCTGAGACTAACAGTCGCTCTTAACAGCCCGCAAACTACTCAGAGACTAACATGACTAACAGTCGCCCTAAACAGCCCGCAAAATTACTCGGAGACTAACAGTCGCTCTAAACAGCTAGCAAAACTACAGAGACTAACAGTCGCGCTAAACAGCCCGCAAAAGTAGTTTGATACTAACCGTCGCTCTAAACAAGCCGCAAAACTATATTCTGAGACTAACAGTCGCTCTAAACAACCCGCAAAACTATTCTGAGACTAACAGTTGCTCTAAACAGCCCGCAAAACTACTCTGAGACTTAAAGTCCTTCAACATTCCGGATACTTACTTCTTCTAAACAAGACTGAGACCTTAACATTCCCCCTTTATAGTTTCCAGGCGTTTCAGAGATTTATACTCTCCAGACATCCCGAGGACTAATAGTCCTTGGTTAGCCCTGGGGACCAACACTCTCCAGACATCACATGGACTAAAAGTCTTCAGATATTTCGAAGATTTACAGTCCTTAGATACTGCGGTTGTAACTTGAACATATGTGTATATATACAAATAAATCTCTTTTTTTGCCTTGGTTTCCATGGAAACTGCAGACTTGCAGGGAACAAGTGTATATGCATCAATAAATTCGCTAGGGTTTTTGAAACTTCACAAATAAAACACCACTTCCGTAGTTTTATGAAAACTAGGTCATATAGTGATAGAGTTCTATTCATTTGTTTGTTTACTTTGAAGTTAAATAATTGCAAGTTTATGAAATGAAGCTCTGTTCCTGAATACATGAACAAATAAATTCTATATTTGTTAGCCATTAGTTGGTGATCGATTTGCACTTCAGAACATTTGGGACCATTATAAAATCCGTGATGGGGATTTAGACATTGATAAAGAACACAAAGACTTGATTTGTTTACATAGGAATTTACTGATACAAACATGTCTGTGTATTCAGCAGACCATTCAGTTTAGAAATGAAAATTGAAATGTTTAGTTTTCTAAAACGCAGATCCTCTTAATATTTACACGCGGATGACAATTCATATATCGACATGCTAGCTAGCTTGCTCACTATACAGCAGTTTCAAAACGTTTATACAGCATATGCACCGACAGATCTATAGCTTTTGACAACGGGATGGTTCCGTTTGAGTTTAAGAAAAAAGGGAGCTTTTCATTATCATAATTTTTTGATAATTTGTGACTAAATAATGCACAAAATTGAAAAAAAAAACAAAACAAAACAAGAGCTTTCAACCACAGTTCTACCGATACGTAAGTGACACAACAGTTCCTGTATTTTCCTTAACTTGGCTTTAACAATCAAAGTAGTATTATTCATGTTTAATTTCAATGGCCAGTCTCATAGAAAACAGTTCCAGCTTCCTGACGATGATTCCGTAATATAGTGCAGTAGATTTTGATATCAAATACATAGACTACGTTGGACAGGTGCATAAAACTGGTGTTTTGAGTAATAAGTATAATTTTGAATTAATTAAGCGATTTATAATATATATAACGCGGCCGTCCACTCACAAAATATTATAAGATCTCTTCTTTTATTTTAATGAAGTTTGTTAGTAAGTCTGGCGAGTTCTCAAACCTTTGAATTCCTGTGATGAATCAATCGACAAACAAGGGACTCAAAATCGTGAAAACAATCGGCTATCAGTGAACTCAAAGAGACATCAGAAGTAGTAAGAACAAATCGACCGGGCCGTGGAGGCACTCCAAATAGTAGGAACTAATCACGAAGTATAATATAGATATTTAATTGTTTGGAAATCACCCCCATGGAAAGAAATGGTTAATGCAGTATAGTTATTCCACATTATTTAAATACAGAAGTTCGTGCTTTCTCTTCAAAGGGCCAGTTTAAACTCGCATTAAACGTGATATCTAAATTTAACAAAATGAGGAGTATCTCCCTCATCCAAAGCTCTGTCCTTAGCTGAATTTTGGCTATTCTATGTTGAGTCTTTGGTTATTTGTTCTCTATCAGCCCTTACACGTATTTCGGTTTATGGACTTCCAAATGTTTTAATTCAATCCGCACCGAAGAGACATAAGTTGTCGAAATGCGCTTGAGTGGGGAAGTCCGTGGTACTATATGTAGGAACTGATCTTGTCAATAACTTAGCTTCTATTTAACAACTGTGGTACCACTTAGCAATGCAAAATCTATAAACATACAAACTGTTATCTGAATATTAACTTCTTGTTATAGATTACATAATATAAGTCATTGTTGGGACAGGTATTGCAATATCTGTTTTGTGGTTTTTAGATTTATCTATTGACTTCCAACAAACATCATAAGTTAATGAGAAAAAAGGCAATACTTTGTGTGACTGAAATACAATTAATTCATTAGAATGAATAAAGATTACGCCATAGAATCAAATAATACTAAATAAATGTGATATCTACCGTAACGTTTTTCACAGATATCATAGATTTTTGTATAGGGTGTTAAGGACATTACGACAACAATCGGTGGTTTGTAGGAGCAAGTTTGGTGCTATAAGTTTTGTGTTTTACATGTATTGCTGGTTTGTAGGTCTATAGCAAGTTTGATGCTGTAGTCCTTGCGTATTGAGTTTTATTTGTATTTCTGATCATCAAAAAATCAAAAACAGCAAAATGTACAGTGCCAATACAAGTTTAATAGGTGTTAAAAATCACAAGATATATTTTTTTTTTGCAAAAAAAAAGCAAGCAACAAACAAAGAAACAAACAAAAAGGCCGGAGTAGGAGATAATGCCCCTTTAGCCTTTTTTCTTTATATGTTTTTGCTTTTCCCGTCAACGAAAAAAGCTTCAAATCGTCTTTTTCCCAAATTGTTAATCAATTTTAACAATATAACTTAATTAAAAGAAAATCTTACACTTTAGGTCTCTTATGTAACGAATTAAGCTCTTACATAATCGCTTAAATTATTCATTGGATTTGATGGTGCTTATCTTGCTCTTTTAATTGTAAAAATAAACTTAACGACTTGGAAAAGATCCTCCATTAAAAAAAATAATGGCAAATGCGATCGCTTTCTACACAGAAATACGACGAATTTACACCCTGACCCTGCACTTATTTTTGTGACATTAAAATGAAAAAAAGTGTATTAAATGGGTGCGTATAAATTCAGCGACAGTATCATTTCAGCGACTATCGTTTCAGCGACAATTTTTGAGGAATTCTGTATATCATTAATTCAGCGACATCCAGTTTTAAATAAATTATACAAAAACAAATTAAAAAAATCAAGAGCACTTACTTTTTAGACATATGTTAGAGTTAGTTTTTTTCTCGAATACTCAGTATCAATGACTTAACCAATACCTTTTTTTGATACAGAGATAAAAAAAAAATAACATATGAATACATGTAAATATCTATCAAATTAAATTGAAAATGGAGATGGATATCTACAAAGGTATCAAGACAAGAGCTCCATCGAGTTCTTTATTTTTGATCGCCAAGGAGAAATCAACTGTACAGAAGATGAGAGAATTATAATACAGGAACATTTCAGTTTGAGTAATATCTCAAGATACAAGGCACAAACAGCAAACAATTTAGAAGGCTTTATTGTATATATTGAGCAAGTTGAGACTGTGCGGAAATTACAAACAATCTCGTAGTTTTATACAATTTAAAATGAATTTTTGGAACAAGTAATTTTGACTGTAAAAACATATAATCTTCTCAGCCCATACTTCTTCCTACTTGTAGTGAACAGGGGCATATAGGAAGGACAAGGAGGAAGAGGAGTAATTAATGTATTTTTACAGGTAAATGTCGCTGAATTTATTACATAAAATGTCGCTGAATTGATATGCTTTTTGTCGCTGATATGAAAAAAGTTCAAAATGTCGCTGAATTTATTATCTCCGTATTAAATCAAACACAAGGCAATTGTTTTAATCATTTTTTCTATTCACCGGATCACCGTCTGTCCTATTATCTGTTAACATCCATTCTGATTTTACGATGTGATAGAAGCGATATTTCTATAGTAATTTGTAGATTGAATGTTTGGGCAAGCAGGAACTTTACAAGAATAGAGTTCATTTATTTTTGTCGTATGAAAAGAAATTTTAGATGATGACCAGAGTTTTTATGTGAAAACTGGTGATGATAGAGTTTTTATTACAGATAAATGATGGGGACTTTATTGTGATGTTCACTGTTCCAGCGATCAAATCATTTCTTTCTTTTTCATCCTTTTATAACATCTTGTTTATCAGGATGTTCGATCTTTAACTATATTTGAAAGTGATTAATGGACAGAGATAAAGATTTGTACCATTTATTTAACATGAAATGATATGTTTGACTCCTGAGGCGACAATTTAGAGTTTCTGAAATCAAAAAAAAAAAATAACAATTGCATATGATCATGTTTCGTTTAATGATAAAATTTTTGTAAAAGTAAGTATAATTTGGAAAAATAGAGACAGAAAGATTTTTTAAAATTAAATAAATGTGATCATTAAAAATGCAAGCGTACCTGGGTCGGGCCTCACTTATATTTATTTGATTTATTTAGTGAATAAAATGAATTTTTGCATTATGAATTTTAAAGACGTTTAAAGTTAAAAGTTTCACTGGATATAAAATTTAATTTTCTGTGGGAACATGGAGGTCTCGTTTGAAGCTTATCTATTGTTATCTGTTTGAAAGAAAAAGTTTAATACTTGTACTTGTATATCAAAAGTTCAATGAACAACCAAGTTAATTACATATAAATACTTTAATGTCTAATTATATTTATATATGTTCATTTATTTTTTCAAAGCTTATTAAAATGCGAATACCAACTGGGTTTCAATATATTTTTACTTTTAATTCTGTTTTTCTTTGCAGATATAAAAGAGAAAAGGATGTTGTTGAAAGATTTTATTTTTGTATATCACACCAAAATAGTTTTTGTGAATTATTTATTTTCTACATATTGAACAGTTTTGATAAAGAATTTGATCCTGAATACTGATAGCTGTAAATAATACTACACAACCGTGCTGGACCTCGTTCCTACATAGAATATTGGATTTGGGGATTAATCCTTTCTTTTTGAAGGTATTTATATTAAAATGGTTGTAAATAGCTTTAAATGAATACAAAACAAATTTATCATAACAACCGTTCTGTATTTATAAAACTGAGTTTTGTATATAATTTAACATTTATCCCTGTACTAAGTTGATACCAATTTAGGCCTTTATTGACCCCACAAATCATATTGACCACTATGAAGATGAACTTAGATATTTCAGAAACCTTTATTTCTTTTAATACTTTCAGGTATAAAAATTTGGTTAATTTGCCATTTGCATATAGCAAACTCATCATTTATAGCACATATCTACCGTAAATATACATATTATTTACTGTTTACATATAACCTGTTGCAAAATATTTCTGCATAATTCATGTTATTCTAAGTAGTAAAACAAGGTTTTTTTTATATATAAAAAAACAAAATAAATAAGATCTTTTGTGCTTTTATTCCAGATCAGGACAAGATTTTTATGAGATCCACAAACAATGAAAAAACACATTCCGGTAAGTGTATATTTTGTATTGAAATGAATCTAGGGAAAAAAAACGCATACGATACCGAGACGAAGGCGAGCACTGTCTATATATCTGTAAACTTTTTTTCAGCAAGTTTTAAGGCTTTTCGTTTCACAAGCCAATCCAATATAAACATCATATTAAAATACAGAGATGTTAGGCAATGCTGTACAACGGCCTTTAAAATTAGCAACATTGTCAGAAGAGCCTTTGTATAGGTATGACGGTGACACATCTAGAATTAGCTGTAATATGAAAGAAATATATGACGAAAGTGAAAAATGTGTGAAAATCTTACTATATATTTTTTGCAATTACCCAACCTCACAATAAATAGAGCAAGTGATGTGTGGAACGATCGATATCTAGATTTAATGAGAAGAAAATAAAAATAAAATTACATGATTACTTTGCAATTGATGGTCAATGAAATTACTGAATTATGTATAACATGAATTTGACACACTTGTATCATGTCAATAATTATGTATTATTCACTCAGTTGTTTTACACTCTCCCGGATATCTAGTTCTCTTTCATGTAGATTGAATCATGAAACAAAATTGTGTTGTGTCTTGTCATTTTCTGTACATCAAAGCTGTGAATCAGATAACAGTATGTTTGAAATCCAGTTATTGAGTAGAATCTTTGGAAACATCTGTACTAATTTTCATGGTATAGAAATCATTTTCTGTGTTGTTTATGGTGGTCTTCTTGTTTTTTTTTTGTAGTGACTGAATACAATTTACAAGTACAAGAGGTCTTACCGAAAGTTTCCTGACTGTTTGTTTCTGATTGGCATAATTTAACTAATACAGACAAAAATTTGGCATAGTTGATCGAATGTCAGGCAAATTGTTTTCCATTTTACAAAAACATCAATAGAAAAAATTAATGTTCGACTGACAAGACATTGTTTGGTACAAATACTTTTTGTGTCTGCTCGAATATTAGACACAAATTTTCTTGGGGACTGATGGAAACCCATAACTATTTAAACGCTTAAATTTTCAATAGATATTTCAGCATATCGAGACTGGTTAGTTGAGAAATACTTTAACTAGAAATATGCTTATACATAGATAAACAAACATGAAGACCCAACGTGCAAACTATACGACATGAAGTTAAGTTTAGCTTACAAAACAAATGCTATGTAAATCACAATACATTATTTGTTCCCTACCAACAAAGGATTCATGTATGGTATAGGAAATACATTTTATTGATAAAGTACTGCAGCAAATCATGCAGGAAAAAGACACACTTAAAATTGAAACTTTCCAAGAGAAATACTAAATTGCAACATTAAAAAGGGAAATGAAACTAAAAATAAAGGGTACATTACCTAAAATCAATTTCATTATTATGGAAGTAATTGTTTTCTGTCGATTTTAAATCATTAATGGCCCAAAGATCAATTAAAACGCCGTAAACGAGTCAGCGTCAGTGTTCTGGTGGACATTGATTTAAAATAAAACTGGGGGACATTTTCAGTATTTGGCGACGAGTCAGCGTCAATAATGTTCTGGTGGACATTGATTTGAAATAATACTGGGGGACATTTTCAGTATTTGGGGACGAGTCAGCGTCAATTATGTTCTGGTGGACATTGATTTGAAATAAAACTGGGGGACATTTTCAGTATTTGGCGACGAGTTGGCAGTGGCAATGTTCTGGCCGACATTGATTAAAATGAAGCTGGGAGACATTTTCAGTATTTGGGGACGAGTCGACATTGGCATGATTTAAAATAAGACAGAAGACATTTTCAGTTGTATTTCGGGGGATATTGTATGGCATTTGTTTACATCAATTATGAAAAAATCTGAAATCACTGCTTCTAGTATTTACCGATTTTTCCAAACGATAGAAAGAGCTATTTTGTTGTGTTGTGTTGTGTGTGTATACATGTCGTGACGACAGCTCATTAGCTTTCTCCTCATAAACTAACGATAATGATTGTCTTTTATCTTTGTAGGTGGTGCCACGCAAAGGATACACAGTTTCCATTTTTTGTGCAATATTATATTTGTTATACATATTTTAGATATATTGTTTTATTAAATACTTATTACGTTTTTATAATGTGCATTTTATATTTCTATTGACATGAAAAACAAAGCTTCTCTTTTATCTTATATACTTATTCAACATTTTAATGGATCTTTCTTGTCGGTATGCACTGTGGAAAAACAAAGCTAGTCCTACTCTGATTCTCTTTTATCTTATATACTTATTCAACATCTTGATGGATCTTTCTTGTCGGTATGCACTGTGGTCTCAAACCCTGCAATTCCTTGGCTGTATTCTAAGTTACACGTTCTGACTTCCTCTGCCATTAATCTTCCTCTGCCATTAATCAAAGTTTAAAATATAATAACGGAAGCAATTCTGAAGAATGGGATTTTTTTCTCAATATTTTGTTTTTGTTACTTTTAACTTGGTTTCATTTTGGATATTATATTAAGATAAATTACTTTCTGTTAGTCTTTGTAAAAATTTTTTTTTAAAGATCATGCAATATTTTCGTATTCTCTATCGTCTTTATCATAGATGTCGTTCCTCTGCAGTCGTTATATTGCACTATTCAAACATACTGTGGCACTAGCCCTACACAAGTATGGGAATGTAATTGCCTTTATTCTTACTCTATTTTTTTTCACTTCAAATATTTTGTAACTATGCAGTGGTATTAATGAAAAATATTTGAAGTGAAAATTTTAAAGCATGAATATAGACAATTATATTCCCCATGCGGAGTGGTATCGTTGCTAAATATTTGAAGAGAAAAAATTAAAGCTATATTCTCCATACTGGTGAAGGGCTAGGGCCTTTAGTTTTGTGTCATTCTTGTTAATAGTCTTCCCCATGTTGTCTCTATATGTGTTACATCTGAATTGCAATGTTTTTTTTTTCTGCCCTTGGGTTTCGCTTTGGTATTCGTTTTGCGATGTATTCCACTACATCAAGCAATGTGGAATAAATGTACGACATAATAATTTTGTTCTGAAAATCTTTGCTTGTGCATTCCTTCATCGAAACAAAATAAAATCAATTGACAGGTTTTTATAAGGTGCACTTGTATTCAGAACACCCGTTTAATGTACATTGAGATAATTTCATAAGAAAGCAATTAAATAACACAACTAATACAACTTCAGTTGAGAAATGCCGGTATAGTGTACCATTGACACTATTAAGAAACATTTACTGAGTACTTTACATTACTTATAAAATTCACAATATCAATATCAATTTGATATGAGTGGCAAGTACATAGTACAGCCCTCAATGCTTAAATTCTTATTTCAATTTTGTTAAATACTTTTATTTCATTCATTTCAATATATTCTTTTTTTATCGGATATAACATTTGTATTTATGCTGTAGTTTGATAATACGGGACTTTCGAGATAGGAACTCTCGTGAAATTGAAGGTGAAAAAGATCTCCTCAAATACCAGTCAGAAGGATAACCGGCATCCAGAACTATTGAATCTGAATGTATATACCACCTAAAAACAAACTATTTATGAAATTGAAGTGCACTTATAAGGGGACAACCATTTGATTCTGAGGGGGGGGGGGGGGGTGCTGGCAGATTTTGTAAATAAAATTCTGTCCCTGAAAAAGTTGGAAATAAATAATCTGGCCTGCACATCCAAGTAAATATATAATCTGACCTTAGATTCATTGGTACGATACGATTATGTTAATGAAAATAAAAATTTTCGCCACAAAGCCGCGAAAAATAAATATTCTTGCCCGCAAAATTTTGAAAATAAATAATCTGGCTCGACCGAATTTGCCAGCCCCCCCCCCCCCTCAGAATCAAATGGTCGTCCCCTAATTAGCCTAGCTATATAGATAGTTCTTGGGGGAGATGAGGAGTACGCTTGCGCACAAGACTATTGACCAATAGGAATTTCAGATTCTCCAAAATCGAAATGGCGTCCACTTTCGTCCTGGTAAAACGGGGCGGGGTTTAATTTTTCTGTTTCCTTGTGGAAGTTGAAATGAATTATAAACATTTACTATAGGTGGCACTGGGAACAGGTTTGTGGAGGGTGATGGGGTTTGGATTGCAATATCGCTTAGCAAGATTTATAAATATAGATATGATAAAAAGAATAGGAACAGTAATGTATAAATTTAAAACCAGAAGTTAATAAATAAAGATGAGGTATTGTGCAATAATCAATAATATACAAATACTATAAAAGACTTTTCAATTGTGTTATACAAAGCGTGATTGTAGTTTGTGGAGGTACTTAGGCAATGGAGAACGAAAGGTGGAAAGAGATAGAATTGTGTTTTTTGCGGAAGAATGAAGAGCCACCGGTGTTTATATTTGTGTGTGCTGTAAAAGGTTTATGTTTCGAAGCCAAGTACACGAGAAAGAATTTAATGCAAAAGATGAGAGGTTGAAAGAAATGTTAAAAGGAGAGAAGCATATTGTGTGTAAAACGTGTAACTCTCATGTGTGTAAGGAGGCTATACCTCCTCAAGCAATGAAAAATGGATAAAGCTCCTTTTAAATACACTAGAACAGCTAACAACATTTAATTTCTCCAGTTTTACCATTTTACAAAATTGTGATTTTACCTAAGAGTGATCAGCGAGCTGTACATGGTCTAGTTGTGTATGTAGAATCCGACATGACAAAAATAACGAAAATTATTGATTTGAGTATACAAATACATCATGAGCCACCACACCCTTGTCAATCAAACTCGCAATTTTCTATCTAAGGCTATTCCATAGCCTAGGGTATCGTATTTATATCATCCACTTATGTTTATAAAATCCTCTCGTGTTTTCTAGTTAATTAGTGATTTGATGTATTGATTTTTTTCGTATAATTTAGAAAAATGTTGTCGGAGTGAACACGACTCAAAATTCCCGTATTTGAACACGCCGGAAGTTGACCCTTCCTGGTCACATGAGCTCATTTCAGTTTTTAAAGATATGGTGTCATTTTTTGCAGCGTATTGCTTACTTCTTAATTTTGTTGTCTTACAGTTTCAATCGGTTTATAATTCTAACATTTTTTGTGTTCTGTATTTTGTATAAAATTGTTTTTCTCTCATATAATGGTATTAACATTTATGACAGACAAAAATACAAAGGAAAATGGATTGGCTGATTGTTGTGTTGTCTTACAATACAAAGGAAAATGGATTGGCTGATTGTTGTGTTGTCTTACAATACAAAGGAAAATGGATTGACTGATTGTTGTGTTGTCTTATAATACAAAGGAAAATTGATTGGCTGATTGTTGTGTTGTCTTACAATACAAAGGAAAATGGAAAATGGATTGACTGATTGTTGGGTTGTCTTACAATACAAAGGAAAATGGATTTACTGATTGTTGTGTTGTCTTACAATACAAAGGAAAATGGATTGACTGATTGTTGTGTTGTCTTGCACTATATTTTGGCTATATCATCAAGCGACCCATAAAAATGTGACATGCGTAGTGCTGGTCTGTCATATTAAAGAATGTTGTTCGGAGTGAAGCTGATGTTTACCCCCTGCCGAAATATCCAGTCTATTTTGTTATTCTGTTAGTTCTGAGTTAATTTCACAAGTTCAATATTCTTTTTAAAATTTACGGAAATTAAAAAAAATCTTTTCAGATAAATTGTAAGAAGATTTAATTCAGATGTTTATAATTTATGTATCTCGTTCATCTTAGATGGGTATTAGGTTTATGAATTGACTGAGTTGAAGTACTGAAACGTATCTAAATCGCTTTAAATCTAGCAACCTATAGATAGAGGGGTACATAGAATCCTAATTATTTTTACACCGACGTGCGGCGCTAAATAAATTAAAGACGTGCCAGCTATAGAAAGTCGTGGTGAGCAATTAGACTTCTGACAATATTCAGATGGTGTCGGCCGTAGGACAAGACATATATTAAGATGGTTTATTTCTGGGGTATTAGATAAGGATGCCACTTTTTCACTAGACTTCATAATTAGAAAATTTGATTCATAAATATCCATGTGCCAGTTACGGAATTTATTTTCAATATCCGTGAAGATTTCGAATGGCAGTGTACAAAGTTTGAATGAGATTATACGGACGGAGATCCGTTATAATGCATAGGTACTTCCGATAGCATTAATACCCTGAAACTATACGTCTCTACCCGTACCAGTTCCTCAAAAAGTGGAAATTCTTCGATCGGAATGCAATCTCATCCTTGTTCATCAGCTAAGTACTGCCCCCTTACATATAACGACAAATGGTGAGTAAACCAAACTGAAGAGGGGAAAGCATCGGTTTACTTTCGTTTTCACTTGCAAATGATTGCTAAAAATTCTTCCGACATTGTTAATCATTGCAAATCATATGCTCTTCTTTGCACTTGTACCGCGTGTCTTTACTTTTGCCAAACATTTGCTACCGTCGCAAAACATTTCCTACGTTAGTTCATGGTTTCTTTCATCGTTTACAGCAGAGTGTTTCTATATACATGTGCATACCGATTTTGGTAGAATTTTATAATATTTTCTTGATTTTCCGGATAGTTGGAACTCAAACCTGTAAAGGACAATTTGTCTTTAGAAGAGTGTAAGAGTGTACATAAAAACGTATTCCATATACATATACAAATATAATCTTTGGACTAGTTGTTATAATAATATATACATATAAAATTAAACTGAAGTATTGATCGACAAGTTGAAAGTAATAACTTCATCTATGACAAAAGAATATATGTCTCATTTAACAGGTTGATATTGTGTTTAGAGGGAAAGAGAAAAAGTATGTTCCAATTCATTAACTAGTAAATCATTAATGGTGTGGCATCAATTTTTGGTCGACTTTCTCCCCATTGTTACTGTTTTCAAATCGAGAAACAAAAACGAGAAATGCCAACAATGTTAAACTATATATAATAGTACCTCAAAAATCGGGTGTATTCTGTTACCCCTGAGTGTTCCGCGATGTCACACAAACAAACTAAAATAGTAAATGTATGGTAAACCCTTGTTGATATTTCTGATGATGCAAATGGCAGTAGAATACTGAAGATGCTGTCTCTTTTTAAGTGCATATTGACAAAAAACTGCGAAACAACGGCAGTGGAATACCACAGGAAGGAACAAAGCAAGAGACTACACAAGTCAAAGTCCAGAGACGAGGCGAAAACGAAGACACAAGGAGACAAAAGACTAAAGAGACTACACACCCATAATACACACACACACTTCAAATAAAACACTCATATCTAAAATGGCAAATAAAATATCTAAAATAAAGCAATGGCAGTGTAAACTCTAAAAATATAAAATGTCAAATCCGAGAAAATGTGAATTTGGCTGAAAATATCTGTTCTCATTTGTGATAGTGACGGCAAAACAATTCCTGAAGGAACGCATCTAACGAGGGCAGATAATATACCTGACATGACAGTGTTCTTGCTTTTTCACAAATTCACTTTATGAACTAAAAACACTACAGTAACGAATTAATGTGCTGGAAAAGGGGGGGGGGTAGTAATATTGCTGTTAAGGAAGGGATAGTTCACAATTACAAATCAAAATCATCACGTTTGTCATATAGCCTAGATAGCAGACGTTCATGTTCATCAATGTATCATTGCAACAAAAGGTTGAAGTATGAAGCAGAATAGGGTGTATCGCTTGTTTCTTTCCATTTAGCTTACTTGGGAAGATCCTATGCAAATATTCTTCAAATCTTGGATTATTAAGAGAAACTACATCGTCTTTATATCTGAAGCTGATACTGAATGCCTTTTGAAAAACGCAGCCTCCATATTCAACGAAAATGTTGTCGATATAAAATTCAAGCATCTTTATTACGCCTTTTTCATTGTATTTCATGTCTGAATCAGTATAACTTTAACAAAATAGGTTTTATCTTTTCCTATTACCAGGTTCTCCGTTTATTATTATTTGGAGCAGAAGCATTGATGTATCAGGTCTGAAATTGGATAAAGATTTAATGGTGCATCTTGATGATCCGGCAATCGATCTCTGTTTGTAGGGATTCTTGTGAAGCTTGGGTACCCAGTAAAAATTAGGGAGATATTGTTATCTTATCCACTTCAATGCTTAAGTGTGATTTCTGAGTATCTCGCCCATATATATTGTAGTGTGGGTATAATTAGGATTGCTGGGGAAACTGTCAATACCTATCTCCTTAACAAGACAGTCTTAAATAGTGTTTTTTTGCAGAGTTTATCTATCATGCCGGGTGGAGGCGGTTAAATTCCTCCCCGTGCTTTAGACCTATGTTCTTTTAATATACAGTTGATTGAAGATCTCATGGTGGCTTTGAGTTGTTATTACTCCTCTTTGGGTCGTTGTCTCTTTGTCACATTCTCCGTTTCCCTTCTTTTTTCTATATTTCTTACTAACAAACACAATTTTTAGAAGCTTTGTCTGCAGGTACCTGTACTACGGCGTAATTTTCTTGGAGGTGTGTCGATGTTTTTACAACAAGAGAATCATCAAATATACTGGGCGTTCTAGTATTCATTTGACAATGTCTCCACATCTTCCTTCTCTTTCTTTTCCCACATTCTGACAGAACCCTTAACTGCATCCATTATAATCTTGAATTATTCTTTCAGTTGATGTGCTAGTATTCACTGAATTTAGGACATTTTGAAAAGAGATCTGAATGAACTTTATTCTCATTAACTATAACATAGTTACAGAAAAGCAAACTAATACATACATGATAATATAAAGCAAATTACACATGTGTGGAATATAATTATAAATATTGATACATAGAAAAAAGAGGAAACGGGGAATGTGTCAAAGAGACAACGACACAAAGGGGAGTAATAACAACTCAAAGCCACCATAAGATCTTCAATGAACGTAGATACGATAACGTAACCCTAAGTCCGCTGCTCTCCCGTTAGGGTTACGATTCGGTCCCATTGGTCGTAATGGAGCAAAATAAATTTCAATTTACATGCGAAATACCTACTGATATATAAACATTTTCAATTTTTACTGCTTATGAATCTTATATTTCTGTTCAAATATTTCCTGAAGTGGCTCAAAACGTTCTTTTTCGAAACACGATTTCAAAATTGTTCTCCAAGTTTCGGCCATTTTGAAATTTATTTTGAAGAATCTGATCGGATGTCGGATTTTAAAACCAATTCCGGACATCTCCGGATTATATCAATGTTAAATTCCGGTCGATAACCGACATTAATTTGAGGAATCCGTGGCAGCATTTTTTGATTTTATTTATTAGTCTCTGTCAAACCGGCGATTTACTTTTCAAAACCTTCGCTTCAGATTTTCATTGTGATGTAAAACACTTTTCATATGCAATAAATATGCATATTTTATATTGAAAATGGAGGAAAAATGTAAATTTGAGGATTTGTTACGATCAAGGGTCTGGTAAGCTCATAATAAAACAATAATTTTGCCCGGTGTGAATCACACCGGGCCTGCTCCATTACGACCAATGGGACCGAATCGTAAACCCTAACGGGAGAGCAGCGGACTTAGGGTTACGTTATCGTATCTACAATGAACGGTGAGAAAACCCCACACCCAACGGCAGGTCGGAGTCGGCCCCTGAACAAAGAGCAATCACAAAGAGCAATCACGTCACATGTATATATAAAAATAAACATCAACCTGGAGAAGAGACCTTCTTTGTTATTGTGATCTCGTTTTTTTTGGTTTTCAAAACAATTTTGCTCCGCTTGTGTTTGCTGGTATTTTCATTCATCATTCACAATGATTTTAAATATTAATATTCAATGCTTTTATTTTATGATCATATTAGTCACAGAAGAAAAATCACAAAAGTGTTTTCTGTGTGATAGTCTACATATTTGTGTTGAGCTTCAACGTTTCAACAAAACTGTTGGTATTTCAAAGGTCGTTACTCCTTGGTACGTTCTAAGTTTAATCCAACGCTTTGTTGTTGATTAGATGACCCCTTGAAACACGTGTACAGCATAACGAAATTTACTGTTTATGATATAACTTGGGTATTTTTGTATTTTTGAAACCATTGGACCGATGCCACTGCTGGTGGACCCAGAGTCCCCGAGCGTATTCACCAGTCCAATAGTCAGACTTGTCTGATATGAAAGTTTACCCAGGCGTTTTATACAAATTTACTGTTTTTATCAAATTCTAACCCCTTGAAAATACTAACTAAAGGCTTCATTCCATGTATGGCACTCGGAGGATGTCCTTGATACTGGATTTGGCATCCTATTTCGATATTTTTTTGTAATGAATACTTCTTTTCTGGCTATTTTTGGATTATGGCTTTCCATATTATTTGTCTTAATGCTGCTGATGAGAAGTAACTCCTTGAAACAGGTGTACAGCATAACAAAATTTACTCTTTATGATATAATTGGGTTTTTTTTGTATTTCTGAAGGGACGAAAGTAACAACAGCTGAACAGAGCCCTGTCTCAGCAGTTTTTGTGACTGTGCCTTTGCTCTTTCCACAAAGTCACTGTATGAACTAACGAATTAATTGTGAAATATACACTCCATATGCTTGGGGGGTAGGTATGTTACTGCTGAGAGAGGGAAAGTTCACAATTGTGAAGTCAAAATCATCACGTTTGTCATATAACCTTGACTTCAGACGTCCATGTTCGTCAATGTATAACATAGGGTCGAGGTATGAAGCAGAATTGGGAGTATCGGTTGTCTCTTTAATTTCATGTTCACTGGGGTAGATCCGATGTAAATAGTCTTTAAATTTTGGAAGAGAAAGTACATCGTCTATATATCTGAAGCTGACATTAAAAGTCTTTGTATCTGTTGCATTAGCCCTCGAAACAACTTTGCTTCATACGAATAAAGGAAAAGATCAGCTAAAACGGCGCACAATTTGTTCCCATAAGAATCCCTAATGTTTGTTGAAAAACGCGGCCTTCAAATTAAACAAAAATGTTGTCGATCAAATTTTCAAGCACCCTTATCATGTCATTTTTACTGTATTTCTTGTTTGACTCAGTGTGGTTCTTTACAAAATATGTTTTATCTTTTCCTATTACCAAGTAAGAATACCTGCGTTCTCCGTTTTTTGGTTCAGAAACATTGATGTATTAGATCGGAAATTACTGTTTTAAGTTTATTATGTGGAATTTTGAAAAAAGGGTAGAAAAATCTAACGTTTAAATGCTTTTGCAGTATGCAAGACTGTTTGAGGAGAGCTGATTCACACAGTAGGCTTTTTCGCAGTAGTTTTAAAGACCATCTCCGACTGCAGTCAATACAGTGGTAAAGAGTTTGGATAGGGGCTTAGAGGTGCATCTGGCAGATCCTGCAATGAATCTCTGTTTGTAGGGATTCTTGTGAAGCTTAGGTATCCAGTAATTGTAAGGGAGATAACTATTATCTTCATCCACTTTGATACCGAAGGATGCTAACACAGAGGTGTGATTTGTGATTATCTCGTCCCTAGATACTAAAAGTATTGTAGTTGGGGTATAAGTAGGATTGCCGGATGAACTGTCAATACCCATCTCTAGAAATACGATAAATTTCAAAGTAAAGATAACAGTAAACACAATGGCCGAATATTACAATCACATGCCACAATCCACAAGGGATCTGCACTAGAAACACACATAACAGACTAGAGACAAACATAAATAGCGATAGGAACTCGGGTACCGGCCCATTGTTAAAGCTACCGGTAGGGTTAAACTGGTTTATTGGTACACAAACCCTCGTTTTCTATCCCGTTTCCATATAGTATAATAAACATACGAATATAACCCGATACAGGGAAACTACTAACTCTGGGGCAATTATCTTGAAAAAGAAAGAATGAGACAAAACGTAATTTAGAAAGATGGGTCAAGGAGTGCTGGCTGCTAAACTGCCGGCTAGCTCAAGGTACCTAGTCTGCTGGTAAAGCACTGTCGCAGTACGTAAGAAATGGATAAGCCTAAGTAGGGCAGAGCCAATAAATTATAATTAGGCCGACATATCAATGATGTACACATCTATAACAACTGACTGTAAGGTGAGTGTAATTAGCCACATGAAGAACAGCAATAGAATACATCGGCAAACGAACCCCAAAGCAAGAACGAGGAAAGGGGAAATTCTGCATGATATTATATATAAATTCACAGCAACACGAATTTAGACAGTACGACAAAGACAAAACAAATAAACAAGAATGAACAAGAACGCTACAAAACGTAAGCACTATCATTGTAAACCTCTATAAAAACAGGTATCATCAGGTGCTCCGGAAGGGTAAGCATGATCTGCTCCATGCATGGCACTCGTCACACAGCAAAAAGGGGTGTTCTTTATATATTTCAGTTATGATGTATTTGGTCTTTGGAGAATTTATCATTTGGATATACTTTAAATTTCGGCATCTTATTTTTTATGTTATTTCAAAGTGTTATTCTGACCATATGTTTATAGCGCCCACATCTAATGATTTCATTTTGCTGCGTTTTCTTGTACCTGACTTTAAGATGAAGAATAACATGAAAAGCGTTGCTCAATTGCATGTATACTCCATATCCCTTTTTCGTACTTGTTCTTGAGATACACTATAAAACTTCCAAATTTCTCTAAGCTATTCATTTATAATTTCCAAATGTTGTTCTGACCAATTGTAAAGAGTGCCTTTATTATGCCATCTTTTCTTGTAACTGACTTGTTTATTAGTTGTGACTCTTTGGTTGTTTTTTAGCTGTGGCCCTTTGGTTGTTTATTAGTTGTGGCCCTTTGGTTGTTTATTAGTTGTGGCCCTTTTGTTGTTTATTAGTTGTGGCCCTTTGGTTGTTTGTTAGTTGTGCTCCTTTGGTTGGATTTTAATCAGGCAACGGAGGACAGCACTGGTAAGAACACTTTGTATGGGGAAGGGGTTTTTTGGTCATGACAGTTTTACTCCATCTCAAGTCAGGCAGTTCGTTCTCTATTTTCCCATAATATTCACGAGAAGTATTTATAAAGAAACATATATGTTTTTTAGTAATTCAATGATGTTTATCCTTATAAGATATTCAGGTATCATATGTGACTGAAATATGACCGGCAATAAAGTATTTAACACCAGAGAAATGCGTGGGATTTTGTATTGACGTGCATTTCCGTTTAACAATTAAGTAAGTGATTGCTATATGCATGACCATTTCTACATTCAAGGCATTTCGAAAACCAAAACTAAAAAGAATTTCAAGAGGTGATAAAGAATAAATGACCTTAAGGATCTAAAGCGAGCTTAAGTTAGCACAACAGTCTTCAGAAGAAAATTTTCGGTCCTTGACTTTGAAAGCATGTAACTTTGTTATTAATAAAGATACAATGACAAACGAGGTATCAAATTAAGGGAAAATGATTTAATTGACTTTTAATGCTCATTTAAAGAGTATTCCTTTAAGTATCAATGTCTAATTTACCATATTTGGCAAAAATTTGAGCTTTTCAGGTACTATTTTTAAAATGAAAATAACTTTTACATCTTTACAGATAGCTGAATTCTGTTTGCTTTATCTGAAAGATCCATTAAAATGCAACAAAACAGTCTCTCAGATTTTTGATATAGGGTCTGGTTTAAAATTAAATTAATTTTAAATTTTGAAAAAGCAAAATTTCTTAGACTTGACATTTGCTCCCTTCTCAGGCTGGTTATTCATCACATTGTTGATAAGTTCGTCGTTTCATAATTGTCTTCATCGTGCTCAATATGACTCTAGAATTTTACACGAATAATCATAAGTACATATTCGTTGGTCTATATCATAATAATATATACACTTAAAATTGAACTGAAGTTTTAATCAACACAGTGGTAAAAGTAACAAGAAGCTATGTCTCATTTAACAAGTTGATATTGTGTATAAAGAGAAAGGGAAAAAGTATGTTCCAATTCATTAACCAGTGCTATATGTCTACAATTTTACAACATTAATGATATGGCAACAATTCTCCAAAATGTTACTGTTTTCCGATAAAAAAAACAAGAAGAGGCTCACATGTGAGCCTGTATCGATAACTTGGTGGCTATTGATCAAATAAGATTTTCCCACATGGTTAAATGATTAATCTAAGGTGACAGCCAATTGGAAGAGAAATCATTTATCTTGTAGATTACTGTCATGTTAAAATGACTAGTTAATATCAATTTGAATGTATGAAACGGTTTTCAAGAATAAAATTTACATCATTTTCCCATTGAGTTCTATGTTAAACTGTATTCCGCAGTGGCAGCCACCTTTTATTTCTGATTCGTACAAATATATAAAATTTGATAGATATTAGCATATCGAGTTTATATCAACATTATATTTAAAACTTTTTCAAGGATAGGCAATTTACAACATTTCCCCATAGGATCCAATGTTAAACTATGATTTGCATTGACGGCCTTATTGGATGTATGAGTGGTACTAAATCAAACATTTGTCTAATCACCATCAGGTTACCATGCTTAATTAATATTAACTTTATGCATGTAACGGTTTTCAATAATTAGCAATTTATAACATTTTCATTTAGGATTCAATGCAAATGCAAATCCAAATGCAAAACTATAATTTGCATTTGGGGCCAACTTCAATTTATGACCGGTACTTAAATCATGCATTAGTTAAATGACCATCATGTTACCATGCCTACTTAACATTTGTTTAAAACTTTTTTCTAGAATTAAAAATTTACATTTTCCCGTATAACCCGAATAATCCAGTCGTTATATTCCACTCACTACGATCGCTACATCGTAAAAGGAGAGAATCGGATACGGAGAGGGCTTGAATTATTCGAGTTATTTCCGTAGGGTCCTATGTAAAACTATGTTCCCCGCTGGCAACCATTTTGGATTTGGGATCGTTACAAATATATAACGATGTCAGATGTTAGATGACCATCATGTTACCATGCCTACTTAATATCAACTTGATATTTGAAACAGTTTTCAAGAATTTAGCAATTCACATCATTTTTGCATAAGGTCCAATTTTAAACTAAAATATACAGTGATGGCCATCTTGGACTTATGATCGGTACTTAAATCATACATTTGTTTGATTACCATTATGTCACTATGCCTTGATAAATAAACTTAATATGAACCAGTTGTCAAGAATAAACAATTTACCACATTTTCCCATAGGGTCCTGTGTTAAACTATGTTCCTCGTCTGCAATATTAGATAAGACGCCAACCTGTCTTACATATATAGAAACTGAAGTTGTTAATAAGATGAAACTTCTACTATTCAAACTTGACCTCTAACTTTAAGCGTTTTTGAAAAATATGACAAAATAACGAAGATTTGACCAATAAAGGGCAATCCAATTTTGTTTTTAGATTTTATTTTAAATTTCTAGGTGGGTAGATATTGACTTTTTTGCAATAAAAAGTTGACCTCTATCACTTATGAAAATAAAAAATATTAAAATTTTGAAAATTGTATGGAAAAGGGCAATAACTTCAAGACGGGTCTTCAGATTTTCCAAATTGTAGGGCGGGTATATCTTTCCATTGTGATCTCCTCCATGACTTATTTTTTAATATCTCTTACGGTTTTCATGTTATTTACATTTAGCAATTTACCCCTATGTTCTATTTTTACAGCGGCCATGTTGTTTGATCTTTGGACTAATCGAACACAACATGCATACCCTGGTGATCATTCAGACCAAGTTTGGTTACAACTAGCCCAGCAGTTTCAGAGGAAAGATTTTTGAAATTTTTGACGGACGGACGACGGACGCAAAGGGGATGGCAAACGCCCAAATGGCGGTTTGTGAGCTAAACGGGAAATGTCACCAATATTGATTATAAAACAGTACATCAAACCTCAAACGCTGAGTGTTTTCTCTTACCTCCGGGTGTTTCACAGAAATAAACCAAAAGAGTGAATAATTGGTCTACTTTATTAAATTTTCTTTGTAGCAGCATCTAATTTTGATCCTAATGCTTATGCATCAAATATTTTTCCCCGCATGTGATTGATGGTTTGTCATTGATAATGATTTGGAATATAAATATTTATTGTATTATTATTAAGTCTCCCAAACGAAGTTGAGAGACTGATTGTTTATTATTATTATTATTATTATTTAGTAAATCCAAAACCATGCTAATGATCAGACAAGACTGTTATTTTTATTTTAAATGTTGATATATCTATGTTGGACTTGTTTTACGACAACTGGCTACCGGTATAAGATACATGTACTAGCAAAATTGTAATTGGCCTCACGTTAACCAGCAATAATAGAGTTGCTCTCTATATATTTCAGTTATTGTGTACTTGTTCTTGAGAGAATCTTATATGGATACACTTTCATACTTTCAAATTTCGGTATTTTATTTTTGTACTTTCCAAATGTTATTCTTACCACCTCGTCTCATGATATTTACTATGACAAGTTTTCTTGCCATTGACTCGAGGAGTGACCTGCGATTGTTAATATGTTGTGATATTCTTCTGTACTTCTTGTACTTGAGACAATTTCTCGTATGAATACACTATCATCATTTCAAATTACGGCATTTATTTATTAATCTTATTTTTTTTTTTTTTTATTTCCAAAATTTTATTCTGATCATCTGTATAAAGTGCCCATATCCAATGATTTTATTATTATCTCATGTGTACACTTTGTTTATAACTATTCTTTCTAAATTTATGTAAATTCTAAAACCTAGGGTATCGTAGTTTTGTCCTTAGCTATATTTGATATTACTGATAATCCGATTTTGTTTGATTTAATGCATGTTTTTACACTTTTTGAAATTGTGGATTTCCTATGTTTGGGTTCTAGTGCTACTGGTGACGAATTAATTTCCGAAATGGCCATACAGCTCATTAAAATTAATGTCCGTTGGAGTTAACATATGCGTTATGGTCTCGTGTTCATTTACTCATATCCTTTCGTAAAAAATCAACACATTTCTCTTGTTTTAAATATTTTATGGAGGGTCATATTTCAATTACATATGATACCTCAATATTTTATAAGTATAAATTTCATTGAATACTAAAAAAACATATGTTTCTTTATAAATACTTCTCGCGAATCTTACATGCAATTTGAGATTGAGATGCAGTAGTACTGTCATGACGCACAATAAGCTTTTACATGCTTTCATTTGATCAAAATCAGATTTTTTAAATACATCGGCAAACGAATACTGAAGCAAAAAGCAGGAGAGGAAGAAAATTAGAGACCACTAAAAATTCTCAAAAATAATAAAAAACATATAAACAAAACATGGAAATTCATTGTAGCAAAAATGAAGACAATACAAGTGAGAAAAAAAACAAATAAACAAAAGTGAACAAGAACACCACAAACAAATAAACTAGAGGGTGTCGGAACGACAGCTATCCCCGCACTCCCTGTTTGATAGCGAAAACAGTCGTTCATTTTACACCCTGGGCATAATTTTTCTCAATATTTTTGAAATCAAACTATTGATAGTCGTTATTATTACAAAAAGAATTTAAGGATATATGGCTGTTAGGCAGAATAAAAAAAAATAAGTTGTCTTTGAGACTTTCAGGAAATTTATCAAGATTGGAATCAAATATTTTTGAAATCTAATTGATTAAACTGTTTTTCCTAAACTAAATCTATTTAAGTATGGTTGCTAGGTAGAATTCCAAAAACTAAATGGTCTTTGAGACTTTCAGAAAAATTACCAAAACTTTAATCAAATATTTTTTGAAATCCAATTGAAAAAAGTGTTTGTCCTAAATTAAAGAAGATATTTAATTATGGTTGCTAGGTAGTATTCTAAAAAATAAGTTGTCTTTGAGACTTTCAGGAAATTTACCAAAATCGGAATCAAATATTTTTCAATCCATTTAGTTAAAATGTTTGTCCTAAACTTAACAAATTATTTTAGTATGGTTGCTCGGTAGAATTAAAAAAATAAGTGTTCTTTGAGACTTTCAGGAAATTTACCAAACTTGGAATCGCATTTTAGAATTCTAAATATTCAAAATCTCATTTTCTATCAAACAATTGCTAAAATACATAATTATATGCTCAAATTCAAAAAAAAAAAAAAAACTATGAGTCTTTGACATTTTTAGGAAATTTACCAAAGTTGGAAGCGGAATCATAATTGCAAAAGCTTACTGCAAATCTACAGACTATATGCAACAATTCTGCATAAAGATTTTATACCTAAATCCAAAAATGTAGGAGGAGTTTGTGTCACATGCCTAATGTGTCAAAATCCACAACTTTGGGCCTTTGTCAAAATCAACATCTTTGGGCTTCTTGTTTGCACCAAGATAAAGATAAAAAAAATCCGAAAGCTTATTGTGCATCTAAAGACTATATGCAACAATTCTACAACAAAATTAAATCCATAAATCCATAAATGTAGGAGGAGTTTGTGTCACATGCCAAATGTGTAAAAATTGACATCTTTGGGCCTCTTGTTTGCACAAAGAGCAATATTAAAAATCCGAAAGCTTATAGCTCATCTACAGACTATATGCAACAATTCTTCATTAAATCCCCGAATCCAAAAAAGTAGGAGAAGTTTGAGTCTCAAGAAATGTGTGACGGACAACTAAATACCGAAGTTACTGTGAATTTAGTTTCTGCATATGCGCATTTCGACAACTTATGTCTCTTCAGTGCAGATAAAATCTAAACATTTGGAAGAACATAAACTCAAAGATGTTTAAAAACTTATAGAGAACAAGTAACCAATATGATCTAAATGAAAAGCCAAAATTAGCTAAGGACAGAGCTTTGCATGAGGGAGATACTCCTTAGTTTTCAACAAAATTTACAAAAAATGGACGGACAGACAGACAGAGGGAGGGTATAACAATATCTCCGAACTTTCTTGGAAAGTGCAGGGATAAATACCAAAATTTGAAAGTATGGTAGTGTATCCACGTTAAACATTCTCTCAAAAAAAAGTACACCATAATTGAAATACATAGAGAACAACCCTTTTTATTGCTGTTCTTCATTTCGAAGTTAACGTGAGGCGAATTACTATAACTTGTTTGGATACCCACAAACCGGTGTAACCCTACCGCTGGCCTTTGCTAGTGTCTAGTGCCGGTACCAAGTCCGTGTCAGTTCCTATCGTTGTTTACGTTTGTTTTGTGGCGTTTTCCTTTGTGGTTCCCTGGCAGATTGTTGCATTTAATTGCAATTTTCAGCCATTGTAGATGTTTTCTGTGATCCTTTTATATATTTAGTGTATCTTACATACAGTGGTCCTAAATAAGTACAGGATAGATATGTTGACATTTCAAGTCAAACAACAGAGCTTGTCTAACCATAAACCAACAGTTTTTATGAAAAGTCTGTTTGCAAAGCTCAACATGAATCAAATCTTTTTCTGATTAAAAAAATAAAGAATGACAAACAATAAAATAGTTTCCCAGTAAGCAATGAAGGGATATGGAGTAAATGCACATGAGACAAAGTCTCTACAAATACATGGTAAAAAGCAATGGAACAACACTTTTATTGTTGTTCTTCATCTTGAAGTCACCATGAGGCCTTCAACAATGAGCTTTGCCCATACCTCATAGCATGTTCAAGACGGCCTCTAGCACCGGTTTGAGCGGAATTCATTGCTAGATGTCGAGCAACGCTACATCAATGTTTATTCTGGCCATGGATGCGGAATTGTCAACAAACATTAAGGAAACTGGCAAAGTGTTCTTACAATCACAGTCATCCGTTTCCCGACAAAAACACCAGCTGCTGGACAATCACAACATACAGACAAACACAGGGCACTCATCAAGTCGATTGTGGGAAAACTTGGCATTATAAATTAGTGTGATGTGGGCATTTATAAACAGGTGGTCAGATCACATTTTGAAATTACAAAAATGCAAGGCCAAAATTTTGAAAGTGTGATAGTGCATCCATATGAGAAATTCTCTCAAACACAAGTTCACCATATTTTTACCCTTTTTTAAGTAAATATATAAATAATAAGACTTCATTATTATACTGGTAAGGAAAGCTAAACACTATTTTTATGGGTTCAGGAAAAGCAATCAGTAAGGCGTCTTGCACGCTTAAGAATTCTTGAAATGTCTTCACAAAACTGAGAAAAAAAAATAATAGAAAAGCGGGTTCCAACCGGTGGAACATCCTTCTGGATAAACCAAATGTTACTGCCCAATGTACGGTTCTTTAGTAAATATCATGAAAAGTGCATATGAATGATGAAACGAATAAACAATAGATAACTTACAAATATATGCATTTTCGTTTTATATTTCTGAAAGAATTGATGAAATAACTAAATACCAAACTAACTATAAATCTGGTTTCAGCATATGGCCATTACGACAATGTTAATCAAGTGCAGATAAAATGTAAACATTTGGAAGACCATAAAACTAAGAGAGAAGAAATAACCAATATTATCTTAATGTAAAACCAAATCAGCTAAGGACAGAGCTTTGCATGAGGGAGATACTCCTTAGTTTTCAACAAAATTACATAAATTTCGATATTTTAAGTTTCGAAATAACAAAATTGGCTTAAAGGTCAGCACCGAAGTACTGACTATGGGGCTGGCGAATATCCTCTGGGACTAACAGTCCGGCAGCAATGGCATCGACCCAGTAGTAACAAATGACTAAATATCGAATTAACTATAAATTTGACTATTTCCTGTGAAAGTATTGAATCAAAGTGAAACATACTTTACCCAAAACAAAATAAAGAAAACGATTTCTGGGGGTCCGCAAAAGTGTTCTGGTATTATGTCCGACAACAAACACGGACTCAAGCGTGGTATTTTATCATCCCCTCTGAAACTTCCGAAGCCAATTCAACCAAACTGTAACTCACCCGAAACTTCTGAAGCCAATTCAACCAAACTGTAACTCACCAAAAACTTCTGAAGCCAATTCAATCAAACTGTAAAGATAGTCCTGACCAGAAAATGTAATGTTGAAGTAAAACTAAACTACCGTAAATAATTTTTTAGTTTACATTTTTACTGGAATAAACATTAAAAAGATATTAAGTAAATGCACATGAGACAGTATCTACAAAAACATTGTAGAAACAGTAAAATAACTGGCAAAGTGTTCTTACAGTTGCTGTCATCCCTTGCCAAACAAAAGACTAACAGAACACAATCACAACACATAAACAACCAAAGGACACTCATCGAGACAATGGCAAGGAAACTTAGCATTCTAAAATAATGAGATGTGGGCACTATAAAGAGGTGGTTAGAATAACATTTGGTTATAACCAATAATAAAATGCCAAAATTTGAAAGTAACATAAAATATCCATATGAGAAATTCTCTCAAGAACAAGTACACCATAACGGAAATCCTAAGGGAGCATACATCTCTCGCACGGGGAATCTTATTACGGAATACATGTTTTGATTACAAAGGCATATTGGTATTATACAACCGCAGTAGAATACCGAAGGAGCAAGGGAAGTGATGGTTACAAAAATCTAAGGCTAAAGACACGGCAAAAACGGCAACAGAGAAAAACAAAGACAAACAAGGACGTGAGACAGCCACACGGCACGGAAATAAAAAGACGACATTAATAAGTGTGAACTCTCATGAAAACCGGGAGTGACATCAGGTGCTCCGGAAGGGTAAGAATGTCCTTCTCAACTTAGCTATACCTTTAACATCACCCGTCACCCGTATGATGTAAGATGTCTGGCTCTTTGAGCCGCATTACCCATCCTTCTAAATTATGTATTGTCTTACTCTTTTGCTTTTCAAGATTGCTTTTCAAGTGTTGGAGTTAGTAGTCTACCTGTATTGGGGTTTATTCGTATGTTTGTTATACTCTAGGTAAACGGGATAAGGAAAGTGGATGTTTGGGTATCCTTAATGAACATAGAGGGAATAACAGGAAACATCTACAATGATTGAATGGCTGCAAAGTACAATTAGCTATTAAAATTTGTCAGGGAAATACACAAATAAGATGAAAGACGAACGTAAACAACGATAGGACAGTCGGACTTGGCACCGGTATTAACCTGCATATGGCTTTTACTAGTGTCGATACCAAGTCCGGCTATTCCGAGTTCCTATCGTTGTTCAGTTTGTCTTTTGTTTTCCATTTCTGGTTTTCTTGTGCATTTCCATTGCGGATAGTGGCCCGTGATTGCAATTTTCAGCAATTGAATGTAAGTCCTCTTATCTTTTTTTTTAATTTAAATGACAAGAGTTTAATAAAGACTGTAAAATTATCTTTTGATTGGACAATAACATTGCCAACGTGCAGAATATGCAAACCTATTGGAAATCTCATCCAACTTGTACTGGAACAACGACAGTAGAATCAAAGTCCATAGACACGGCAAAAAACGGAAACACGAAAAACAAGGACGTGAGACAGTCACGAGGTACGGAAATGAAAAAACGACATATTGAACTGTGGCACTCATAGTATAAACTCCCATGAAAACCAAGAGTGGCATCAGGTGCTCCGGAAGAGTAAGCATGTCCTGTCCCGCTAACTGGAATGATCTATTGAGCGTCATTCAAAGATTATGTACAAAAATGGTTATCAATGTGGCATATTATTTAACATTGAACCCAGTCAATTAAATCAGTCAACAGTTCGGATCAGCTTAAATCACTAATTTCACCTTATACTTGAATGTGAAAAAGCGCAGAAAAGTGAATAAAATTCTGAAACCCACGCAGTGTCTGTCTTAACTTAAGTGAATTTATCTTCCTCCTTTTCCACAATAGGCTTTATCAAATAAACAGGAAAACAGGAACCTTTTGGAGATAAGCCTCAGAGCTTTCAAGGGCTAACAATGACCGATATCAACCATAAAAAATATGTCAAATCATATTATCCAAAACAAATTTTACCTTTCTCCCATGAAAAACTACAAAAAATCTGAATCAACCTTTACAGATATAATTTATGTATACATATATAAGTTGAATTTGTTTTCTTGTCAGATATCATTTTCAACAACATGTATATCTCGTCTGGAACTTGATCATTTGATTACAATGGCAACACAAAAAGGTTTTGGCTACAATATGAGTAACAAAATTTTGTGATAATACATTTTTAATTTTTTTAGCCATTTTACTACATTATAAGAGGAACTCACTATCCTACATTGTGAGATAAGGAAAATAGTCATATTTCTATGAGCTTATATGAAAGCAGGTGTGGATTGTTTTTTTAAGCAATTATATATTATTATAACACATTATCATTGATACAGCCACTAGCAAAAGCTAGTGGTAGTTTTAAGCCGCTTAATTTATGGGTACCCAAACCTCCCCTTTCTCTGTTCCGTTTACCTATAGTATAATAGATATACGGAGGAAACCCAATACAGGTAGACTACTTACTCCATGAGAGAAAATTAGAAAGATGGGTCTAGTAGTGCTCTCCGCTAATCTACCGGTTAACTCGAGAAGCTTAGTCTGTTGGTAAAACACTTTCACACTACGGAAGAAAATTCAAACTGAAACTTCCTGAAGGGTTTGGCAAAGAATCATCATATATTTTAGTAGACATCAGCAGTATCAGCTAGAGGCAAGTATGTGACAGTGTAAAATTTTCAGGTCACTAGATATCAAAGCTAATTTAACGGATTCAAGCAGAATGACGTAAGGAATGTAAGATACGCACCAGTTTTTCTGAATTTTTAATCTTATTAATAACATTTCCGTAAAAACGAAGATTAGAAATGCCCTTATTAATAAGTTGTTTGTGAGTAACGCCATATTTAGATATCAAATTTTCACATCTATTATAAAACTTCTTAAATGTATCCAACAATTAATGAAATCGGTAACCCTGTTGTAAAAGTTTCGCTGTGATAGTACAAGGATCGTCAAGAGTAGAACAAAGGCGTGAGAATAGCACCAGTTGAGAACTGTACACCCGTAGGATAGAGCTAGGGGAACGTCGACGTCAAGAAAGGGGAAAGTAGTAAAAGTGAAATCAAAATAATCGCTTTTATCATATATTTTAGTTTTTATTTTACGTGAGTCGATGATGATAGTAAGATCCATAAAAGTTCAGTATTTGGAATCTTTGTTAGCTTTATTAGATTCAGTTTTTGTGGGTAAATGATGTCTACATAATCTAAAAACTAGGATTGTCAATAGTAAGGCTATCGTCAATATACCTGCAATAAACCTGCTGTTATCATTTTAAATAGAAATAAGTTACACTGTTTTGTATGGTTCCATTTTGAAGTTTTTTCGTGAATTCTCGTTCGTTACAGAACATAAAAAGATCTGCAATGAGAGTTGCACATTTTGTACTCATGGACATACCAATGACCTGTTGATAAATAGAGTTGCCAAACAAAAGTTGTCATGAGCCGAAGTTATTGTGAAAATAGTATTTTTCACACAACAAAAGTAATATACACCAGAGTTTTGATAAGTTTTTCACAGTATTTAATAACAAACCCATTTATACAAGTAAGTGCACTATTAAAATGGGTGGATAAATAAGTAGTAGAACAGTTGCTAGACGCTGAAATAAAATGATATTTGAAGGGAATTTTGTGAAGCTATATATAGTAGGCAAGATGATGGAACTTTTAGCATTTCTGCATTATTATAATGTTTTGTTAACATTTTACCGTCTCAATTGGTACGTCTTAAGTGTTTAATTTGTCCAGTTCGTTTTGTTGGACATCGATAAAGTATTTCTTTAAAACGACAGCAACGTCGTTGGCAGCTTTGTAAACAGGTACAAACATATTTTTTAGCAAGATCTCTCAATTTTCATTTAATTCTGTCAGTTACAGGAAACATCTTTAGAAATTTTTTCTATTGGTGTCACTGCTTTGAACAAATTTAGGGCATGTTTGTCTATACTTCCTCGGTTGCAGTGTAGATCAAATGAAAACATTGAAGACCATAAAAACTAATAGAAAGTACCCATCAAATAGGACGCAAATTAATTACTAATAAAATAATTGTAACAAAGTATAGGTAAAGACACAAACAATAAATTATCATTGAGGGATTTGTCTAACAGTGATGACGTCGTAAATTATTATTGTAACGTCCAGTAATCTGGATACATCGTTCCATTTTTTACAAATTTATTACGTTTTAGCAAAGTTCAGAGAACTGTAGCACCGAAATTTGAACCGTGACCTATGTATTATTTTACATCAAAACAAACGTCATTTCTGCAGGAATATTGTGTTAGTTTTTTGGTAGTCCTACGTACTTGCGATCTATCTTCCAACACGCTATAACTAAAGATAAAAGCAGAAAAGGCACGATTTTCCCTATATGTCTTTGTTAATTTTCTACCAAAATACGAAAATTCAGAGTTGTTTATTTCGAAAAAACGATCCGGTACCCCCTATTTTTAATTCATATTCCGATATATATTAAAAAGATCTACCACTGAGTCAAAAATGGGAGCTTTATGTAATTATGCCATTTTGTATCGTCCCACCTTAAATGATACGAAAACATGTTTGCCAGTTTATTTTTGAAGGTGGACAATATTTAGGAGCTTTTCTAAAGAATAGTCGAACTTATCCATTTACACTGATGCTTAAGTTCCCCGTTGATATATGTCCGAAAGGGTCATAGCGATATGGTGACGTTGAACAGTCTCAGCTACTACGGTAGTTTTTCTCGAATCAGCATCATAGGTTATAGGAGAGTAATTGACAAAATAAGCTTCTAGTAGATTTTTAGTAGAAAAAGAAAATGACAGGTATGTCCTGGTTGCAAAAATAGACGGTCCAGTTTTTTAATATCTGGGTCCCGAAAAATGCAAGCAATATCAATGTATGTGTACACGGAGACAGGTCAACTAACGTGATACTATAATATTTTAAGATGTTTCTTTACATATGGAAGGATATAAGCGTGTATGGTGCTTTAATTTTAAGTTACAACTTTGAAATAGTCTACCACTGCTAGTTTTACTTGACTGAAATATAAATCGACCATATTAATTGGTCGCATCATGTCTGTGGTATTATGTCATTTTTTATAACCGAAATGTGAACTTTTCACGCAAATCAGTGTTATTTTATCTAATTTTATCCCACATTTATATCACTATCGAAATTCAATACACTGTTTTAAAAATCATCAAGAATAATAGGGGTCTTATAAGGGTAAAAACTGCAATGAACGATTATTGTAAAGTTGTGATTAGCGAGCCAGTTCAAAAAACTTGTTTTTAAATATGAAATATGAATACGTTTAATCAAGCTAATTGAAGATTTTGCAGGCTTGGTAGTATTTTAGACACATCCAGCGCGAAACGCCCCTCAATCTGGATTGACAACATATATCATATTCCATGTGCAACCTGTACAATTATTCATGTTCAATGCATCATGAAATTATTGTCCTAAAATTTCACTACATTATTTATAATCCAAGGCCCAGGTTTCACAAGGTTTTCCCAAACAAAAGCTACACGACACTATCAGAAATCTTACCAAAATTAAAAGAAAATCCTATATTTTTTTAATTTCAGTATTTAGCAATCTTTATCGGAAGTGAGAGCACTCAAACGAAATTGTAAGTATTATAAAAGGAATTTTTATTCTAAAACAGAATTTTTTGCACATTTTCCAATAATTCAAATTTTATTTATGTCACATTATATACTTTTTTAGTTTAACTCGATTTGTTTTATGTTAAATATCATTATTGCATTACCTATACAAAAAAGTTGGTGTTTTGGAAGGGGAAATTGTTTGGAATTGCGTCATATTTAGCAAACTCGGTCATTTTGACTGAGAAATAAATTCTTGATCATGATACAATGGCGGATCCAGCTGGGGTCGTGGTTGGTACTCCCTTTTTCAAATAAAATTAAAAATTTCATACAAAATAAAGAGAAAAACTGGAATGAATAGCTACACGCTATTGGAACCCTTTTTCTTGAACTACAATTGAACCTCCACTTTTTTCGAACGTTGGGTTTGTACTACTGCATGTACAACATATCATTACCTACAAGTATAGAATATTTGGATTAAAATTTATTTCCAGTAAACACTTGAAATCTTCTAAGCTTAATAAGTATTAGAAAATCACATTTACGTGGGGACTAAAGTAGGACTTTGACACATCTGATTTAAATGCATTACAAGATTATACTTCTAAAAGTCAAGCGATTAAAATGTGAAGGGGAAATATAATCTGGTCCTATTTATTTGTAATTGGTTTAATTTATAGAAGTAAAAGTAGCGATTTTGTTGATATAATCCATGGGAATCCCTTTCGGGTAAGTGTTTATGAATTAACACAGGCTATTTTCACTACAATAAACTTTAGTCCAGATAATGAAAATTTATAGTACAACTATATAAAGTCTACCAACACTTATGACTCGGCATATGTCTGTCGTAATACTGGGTGGGTACCTCGGGGTGTAAATGATTTAGGGTCTTATAATTTGGCGTGAAATATAGCCATTAATAATTATAAAGATATCTGTTATTATTGCTGATCATATGCGATACTGAAAATTTTATGAAGTAAATGAACATGAGACCATATCACATATGTTAAATACAACTGCAATTAATTTTAATGAGCTGTATGGCCATTTCGAAAATTAATTCCTACTATAACTATAACCCAAACATAGGAAATCCACGATTTCAAAAAAATGCAAAAAACCAAACGAAATCCAAATAATCAGAAATATCAATATAGCTGAGGACAAAACTACGATGGAGGGAGTTAAACCCTAAGTTTTAAAATTTACATCAATTTAGATAATAGTTTTTACAAAGTGTACACATGAGATATAAATCTCATGTACAAGTACACCATAAAGAGCATACATCTCACACGGAATTGTTTGACTTACTGAAAGTTTCAATTCAGCGTTACCAAATGACTGCACTGAGGTTGTCACATTTTTCATGCTTCAAGCCTATCTGTAATTTGGTTCTATTGTACCACGTAAACTGAAATTTATGTTTTTCTTTCTTTCAATAACTGGACGATTTTTTATTATGTCGTTTACAATTTTAGCTTCGGTTTCTATCAAATATTGATCGATATTTTGGCCTGTAATTAATTGCTATTATTTAATCGTAGTAATTACATATTAAAACATTTAGATCATAAAACCATATACTAGAAGAAATAATCATCGTAAAGAAAATAAAAGTTCCTATTCAACGGGAGGTAACTCTGACTTGGATTTTATATCAAGAAACTTAACACGAAACGGATATTCCCCCTTAGTATGGAAACAAAAGGAATATAAGATATATCTTATAATGGGAGGGGAGATTAAAATCGAAATATCAGTGACAAATTGCATGTAGAAGGGTATATGGTTAGTATTAGCCCCGGTATAAGCTTACCCAATAGTATAGTATAAAAGGAGAATACATGTCTGTTACTTCACTGAAATCACATGATCATTATGAACCTTGAATTCAATTCTGATTTCAATAGTGAAAGGTGCGTTGAAAACTAATTTCATATTTTGTATTGAAATGAAGAAGGTCATTATTTACACTTGAATTTATTTGACAATACCACTATTGACATCAACATGTGTTTTGAAGTGATTGAATTTTAAAGAGGATGGTTTAAGTTTGGTTTTATTAACTCTCTCCATGAATGACTAAATGTTTTATTAATAGTTGTTTAAACTACTGTCGCACACCGCAAATTTATATTCATAAATAAGTTTTTTTTAAACAGTGGAAATAAAATCATTTTTACTTGAAATCAAATATATATTTTATCAATAGGAGAGATATTCATCAAAACTGCATAAATCAATATAATGTGACAAAAACGAGTTTTGAATGACTAGACATTTACCGAAGAATAATGGATGCGTCATCATCCTAAAGTTCCAAATCAAAAATAAATCATAGACAAAATGAACCATACATAACTCCTTCAGTGAAGTGATGAATTAAATGAAATATCTCATATCAACATTTTTTTTACAATATTTCATTTTTAAATTTTAACATACCCCAACCCGCGAAAATCAAATGGTTTAGTGTTGAAACTTATCATCAGTGCCTATTTCTTGGCGAGTGTTAATCGCTACTTCACAACTTTCATTTGCATTATATTTATATAGTATAATATAAAATAAATTTTATGAAATACCATAAAAAATTTTCACGTGAAATTTTTCCTGATACAAAGATCATGAAATGAGCAAATCAGCAATGCCTTAATATAAACGAAAAGTTAACAACATGTTTAAAGAGACAGACCAGCACCAAGTGGAAAGCCTTTTCATTAATGTAAACATATTGTATTAATTGATAAATAACATGCATTATACAATATAAACTAGAACAATTTCAATAATAAATCAATGAAAGGGATCCATGCCCCTTTAATGCTTAAATACACAATAAACACATTGTCTTTGTCCATAGAAAAAATGAAAGGATTTGGAGTGAATGTACATGTGACAAAAAAGCACACGATACATAGAAAACTCCAGTTTATCAAGGACAGGGCTTTTATTCCTGTCTACATCTTGATGTCGCCTAAGGGTGAACAATATTCATCCCCTCAAGCGAGATCAAGAAGGCCCCTTGTGTGCACTTAAGTGGTATTCTTGACAAAATTGTTAACAACATCGATCGCAGCTAAAATATGTCATTGCAACATGGCGGGAGCGGTCAAAGAACCGGGCAATGTCTGTCTATAAGTAGCCCGAGGAGAGACAAAAATTAGGACAAAAACAACGTCGATCGACAACACGGGGCACATCGAAATAGATGTAGGCAAACTTTGCAGTGTATCTAAGGTTGAAATGGCAAAAATAGTGGCGTGTACAGATTATAACATTTTAGTGAAAACAACGAATCTGTTGAACAGCCAAATTGAAAAAATAAATGACACATTTCCCGTTTCCCTTCTTTTTTTCTATTATGCATTTATACTTTCAAAGTCATTACATCAAAATGGCTCATATTCTTGGTTTACATTTGTAACCAATGTATGTTCTACAAATACTGTAGAAATAGATGAAATAGAAAAACTTGATTTTTTTTAAGAGAAAAGTTTTTTTAGAAGAAAATTAAAATAACTTTAAAAATAATTATGAAACATTGTTTTTCGAAAAACTAAATGCACTAAATGAAAATAATAAAATATTTTTATACAGTTAACTTAAAACTAACTATGAAATCAATGAATATTTATTAATAACAAATTTTGAAAATAGAAAAAAATATATGTAAAATGGGGATTAGTGACCATTTTCTAGAAATAGAAAGGGGTCGATATAAAAAATTAAACAGAAATGAACGATTATGTCAAATGTGCAATTCAAAATCCATCGAAGATGAGGTTCACTACTTTTTCCATTGTCCAAGGTATAACAACATACGAAAACAATTCAATATAGTTAATCTTTCCGATACAAAAAACGAACAAGATCAATTTTTAAAAATTATGTCATCTCCGAATCATTTGCAGTTTGTTGCTCATTTATTAAAAAGTCTTTAATACTGAGGAAAGTGGACTCTATAGCTGCATGGTTCTTTATTTTATTTGCTATGTTTGAAATGTCTTGTTTATTTGTTTATTTTGTACTGTAATTATATGTATTGCATTCAACTCCCAAGAGAGTAAAATTGTGCTTTTCAATAAAGATATATATACGATTTACTCCTAGCTGGCGCCCTGAACAAGAACTAGTCTTATATACAAGATCATCTGATCCTAGGTAGCGCTTTAATGAAGGAATACCCCAACTAACCCTGCATAGAAGCTCTAGCCCAAGCTATCACCGTGAACAAGAACTATTCATAGATAGCTAACTAGCCTTGATCTATTAGAAGCTAGTGCCTTATTTTCTCTTCCAGGATTGTTGTAGCATTCTCCTTCTTTAGAATTTTATACATGTCCTTTGGAGATTTGATACATATTCTGATACAATAAGGCAAAATTGGTCCAATACCTTTACATATTTTCACAATCTAAATGCAAAGTTTTCACGTACTTTTTAACCGAAGCAATCAGTCCATTGTAAGTTAGAAAGTTTGTTTTTATATTATAAATATTCTGAAATTCTTCTTAATTGTGGAAATTTCCCTATTTATTTAGTAAGTCATTTATAAGCCAAGCCCCATTTTCCTCCCATGATTTATGAAAAACACTATGATGTCCAATTGTAATTTTTCATTACGCCAAATATTACAACAGACAGGGTCTCTTTTGTCTGAAATATTTTGGTTTGTTTTCAAGTCAACCAAGGCTTCAAAAACTTCATTCCAAAACTTGTTTTTATTCCCTTTTTGTAAACAAGATTTACCCCAAGCTAGCCCTGTGAACAAGGACTTTCCTAAAAAAAAAACCTATGTACAAGAATATATCCTATGCTAGCCTTATATACAAGATTTACCCCCTGGCTAGCTCTGTGATCAAGGACCATCCTAATTAGCCCTATATACAAGATATATGCCCTGTGGTAGCCCTATATCTGGCCATGTAAATAATGACTATCCTAAAAACCCCTATATACAAGATATGCCCTATGCTAGCTTTATATTCAAGATTTACCCCCTAGCCTGCCATGCGAATAAGGACTATCCTAATTATCCCTATGTATAAGATATGCCCTATGCTAGCCTTATATACAAGATCTACCCCTAGCCCTGTGAACAAGTAGGAAAAATGAGAGGATATGGAGTGAATGTACATGTGACAAAAACGCACACGATACATAGAAAACTCCAGTTTATCAAGGTCTTTCCTAATTAGCCCTATATACACGATCTACTCCTAGCTGGCGCCTTGAACAAAGATAAATTCTATATACAACATCATCTGACCCTAGCTAGCACTTTTAATAAGGACTATCCCAACTTGTCCTGTATACAAGGTCTATTCCTAGCTATGCTATATCTGTGAACAAGGACTATCTTATTAGCCCTATATACAAGATATGCCCTATGCTAGCTTTTTATACAAGATATACCCCCCTAGCTAGCCCTGTGAACAG
>MJUU01042234.1:0-12354 GCA_002080025.1 Modiolus philippinarum | reverse complement strand
AAAACAATTTTGAATTTGTTGATACTATATGTATTTACAAACCGTTTCACACCCCGTGGCATCTATAATGTATGTAGTCATAAAACAATTTATCGGTACCAAAAATTGTATTTTATATCAACTCCTAATGTAATTATACATTTTCTGTCAAAAACACGTAAAATTATAAAACGTTGTAAAATAAAATTAAAAACACATAAACAAAGCAAAAAAAAAAAGAAATAAAATAAAATAAAAAAAATAAATAAAAAAATAAAATAAAATGAAGTAAAATAAAAATAATAATTCGAATACAACGGCAAACAAATATCGAGGCAATAATGATGAAATAGGGAATTCCAAAATAAAAAATCCAAAAATCGCGGCAATTTATATCTTACACGAATTGAGATAGCATGACAAATACAAAAAAATAAACAAAACAGAACAAGAACGCCACAAACCTAAAGCATTAGCAGTGTGAACCCCTATAAAAAGGTGCTCCAGATGGGTAAGCATCAGTAATCTGCTCTACGCATGACACCAGTCACTATAAGATGTAAGATCAATTGTGTCAGTTTTTTTTTAAGAATAACACTCAGCGAAAGGATACTAAGTAGCAAAGGCATTTACAGGATATATGTCGAAATATTTATTTGCAGATTAACAGTTTTCGAATCACATATTAAAGTCAAAACTGTTTTAGGATTTATCAGTACAAACATGTAATGTTTTGCATAAAAGTGCCAAGGTTCAACAATGTGTATTTTACTGAAAAAAAAACACTATTTACTATTTCGCAAGAAAACTCACTGTTTGATAAATAGCTAACTACCAAATTCTTTTTAATTTAAGCTTATGGAGCAGGTGTCCATTTCTAAATTTTATTTCTCTACAGTGCAGCTTTGGACGACAATTTAACCTAATGACGCATAAAGGTTGATAGAAAACAATTTAAATGAAAAGTGAGATAAAGAGTCTAGAACGAGGGAAATAATCCTTTGTTTAAAAAAAAATCTTAAATTTGGATATTGCAATTTTCAAAGTAGATTCGATTTGCAAGGAATATGACTACTGCACTATTGTGTACGTTCGCGGAACAGTCCACCAGCAGAGGAATGGAACATAAGGTACATATTGTTGGTCTTTTTGTCGGGCAGCGGATGGCAGGGCACTTTATCAGAGCACTTTGCCAGTTTGTTGACGATCCCAAATCCATAGGTACAAAGTCATGGATGTGGGGTTGCTCGACACTAGTCTAGCAATGGGTTCCGCTCAAACCAGTGCTAGGGACCGTCTTGATCTCACTGTGAGTAGTGACCAAATCTCATTGTTGGAGGCCTAATGGTAACTTCAAAATGAAGAAAGACAATCAAAGCGTTGTTCCATTGTTTTGCTTACCATGTATTTGTAGAGACCTTGTCTCATGTGCATTTACTCCATATCCCTTCATTGCATATACAGAACTAAACAGTGAAATATTGGAATTTATATTTAAAAATTAACAGTTTTCTACTTACTGAAGTTAAAAAATGGAATCAAAATTTAAAATTATTCGTGATTTCTAAACAAATATGAAAAAGAAAGGAAATGGGGTAAATGTCAAGGAGACAACATCCTATATCCAGGTTAATACGACCCAAAACAAAGCATCTAGGGGTCACCGTACGGTCTTCAACACAGTGAGGAACCTCACACCATATAGCAAGCCCTAAATGGCCCCAAAAAGGGTAAACAAGTGGATAAATCAATGGAAACAAACCACATCCAATAACCCAAATATCAAGAAACTAAAGTTTTATAAGAAGACACGGACAAGTCAATCACCAACATATTCCTCACTTGGGACAGGCGCAAAAATTGCGGTGGGGTTAAACTCGTTTTTTTTTGGATCCAAACCCTCCCCCTATGTGTGGTGAATGGCTAAAAATAAATACACAAAAAGACTCACAGTAAAAATCAAACTAGAAAAAAGTCCACCTCCTTTACAATGAAGTACATAAAACATGAAGACAATACACGCAGGTACTGTCCGGACAAATGCTCGCAGTTAAAAACAGCTAGCTAAGGACATAATTTCCGTTTACTATGATATCAAGCATTATTACATATGAAACTTCAATTGAAATACTTCTAAATAGATTTGGTATAACAACGTCATCAATTATGAAAGAAGAACAATGCCAAATACTGCTAATATGAAAAATTGTTTAAATTTAGTAATGGTGTAAATCATCTAGGAGAGTACACGACGTTCAAACAAGAAACGATGAATTAAAAATGGCAAAAGCAATGAAAGTTATGTAGGCATCTATGCTCGTTTATCTAAGGAGTTAGAATTCACTGCAATTTTTGTTCTACGTGGGGATGGGAATGCAAAAGAAAATCAGACATCTACATGTAGCACAATACATTTTTTGAAATATTCACACAAAAGTGACGATTATCAGCAAACCTGTGCCATAAGCAGTATTTGACAAACGAATCGAGATGTTATAATGGAAATGCTGCATAAAAGTAATGAAATAGGGCAACACCGATTTATAACTTTCATACTCTGAATGAAACAATGCAGACTGACAAAATGGATAGGAATGTTCTGAATTTTGTAGACCAGCGTATGTGTCAGAGAGGAGCCACTAGATTCTATGAATGATTATTTCAAAGCACAAAGTGGCTTCTTTGTGATAATATTTAATGCAAATTTCTTTGAAACATAAAAAAAGGCTAAGATTGACCGGAGTTCTTTGGATTGGGTAGTTCGAACATCCATTTTGGGAAGCTTCGCCTTCAATTCTCTGTNCCCCTTAGTACACTAGTATATTGATTTATGTGATGTTTGTATATGTTTATGTGTTGTATGTCTTGTAACTGTGATATGTATATTTGTAGGGTTTATTTACTACTTCTATAAAGAACATTGAACCAAATGGCTTACTTTATAACTGCCTGAAACTAGCCCTACTACATCTGTGATAATATTTAATGCAAATTTCTTTGAAACATAAAAAAGGCTAAGATTGACCGGAGTTCTTTGGATTGGGTAGTTCGAACATCCATTTTGGGAAGCTTCGCCTTCAATTCTCTGTCAAGAAATGAGACATTTAGCGTTTTTACAGAATATGATTTTTCCTTATCGTAAAGGTAACCAAGTGTAATCACGTGTTTTAAGAATGTATTTGTTGAACCAGAAAAGAAACAACCAAACATGCGACAACATAAACATAAAAAATACTACTCTTTCCCCAGTAAAAAAAAGTAAAAAAAAACGGTATAGGCCCACTATGTACTTTTGGTATAACAACAGGAAGGAGATCCGTTGTTTTTACTTGTTCATGGTTATATTGTATACTAATATAGTCAATTAAAAAGGAAAGAGTTGTCGGTCGAACTCTTGGAATCAAGGCATGCAGGTACAAGTTCATTTTTTTCGTTTTTATCTTCTCCAGTACACATTGCAACGGTCTTTGACATATAAATTTAGCTCAGTTAATTGTTATTTTTGAAAAGAATCATAAGTTCTGGGTTTAATAATATTCAGGAACACCATTGCTGGTAAATAAAAAAATCGATCACTTAAAATACAATTACTGTTTTTGTGAGCTTCAACTTGTCAAATTTTAGACAAGCGATCTGAAATCTGTCTTTTTCTAAAAATCAGATATATGCCATACTTATCTTGATATATGTCGTATTGTAATAGTTAAATATTTGTCTCGAAATGTTCCTTTGAAACTTATAAAGATCATATTTTATGTGATATAATGGATTTTGTGAATCGTTATGAGAAATGACATCAGATTATGAGTTGTGGGATGCGTTATGGGTAATGTGACCAAGGGACAAAGTAAAGTCGCCACTTCAGAAAATATATTTCAAGCGACGAAATATTTTTATAGGTTTTTTCCAATACAAAACAATCCGAAGATTTTGCAATTTGCATCTGTTTACAGGTAGAACTTCACTTTTGTTCTTACCTGGGTTCCTGAGTTTTTAGAAAATCATGTCATATTACATATAAGCAGTATGCATTGTCATTTTTTTTATTAATATTGTCCTTTTTTCGGTAGGCTAAAAACTTTTTTTTCCATTTGATGCAAGTGTTTATGTTATTCATTTCGATTTCTACATTTGGTAAATCCCTTTTAACCAGAAATAGGCCACTAATATCAAAAACGTCTTATCATATAAGTTCGTGCGTGAATCGAGTTCAGAACTTGGTACAGCTTTATGTAATATCGTATGAACCATAAAATCAGTTTTAATTTCTGTTCTACAAAAACACCTTTCATCAAACGAATAACAAAATACCGAAGATATACTACCATTTGTTTCTGCATATAACCATTTCGACAACTTCTGTCTCTTCAGTGCAAATCAAATCAAAAGATTTGAAATACCAATAGGATCTTCAGAGAAAAACCAAAATCAGTTTAGGGCAGATCTAATTTTAAGCAAAGTTTTTTTTTGATTTAGATATTGAAAGTTTCGAAATAAAATCGTTTTTCTGGCCAGCACGGAAGTACTGGCTACTGATTTGGTAAATACCTTCGGAAACTAACAGTCCACCACTAGAAGCATCAGCCAACTAGTATACAGTTATTTAATGGGAATGCAGGCAACAGACCATAATATTTGTCCCGAAGTACTTGGAACCACTAAAGTGTTCTATTGCCCGAGGCCTGCATACCCATTAAATAACCGTTTTATTACCTTATATTCATATATTTTAAAATAAAACAAATGTATAAAAAGGAAATAATAGTTCCTGAAAACTATCTCAAAACAACTTTCTGACTGTCAACTTATCAAGAAGAAGTAGAAAGATTCAATGTAACACATAAATGACTTATCAAAGGTTATGGAAAATGCATTTGTCCAACAATATTAAAAAAACTTATATCGTCCATTTTGGTTACATTGTTTTTATTTTTTTTCACTGTGAATGTTATTTTTGTAATACATGTATTAGTGGCTGGGTTGCAGATTCTCTTAGAAAGATCAAAACTTCAGGGGACAATAGACCTCATCGGTCAATAGACGATCTTAGCGGTCAATAGACGACATCGGTCAATAGACTCGAACGGTCAATAGCCCGCACCGGTCAATAGACTCCATCGGTCAATAGACCTTATCGGGCAATAGACACACAGGGATATGAAAATACCAAATTATAGACAAAAACACTTTATACTTAATAGAACGTATAAAGTATATGCATGTATAAGGTAATAAATTTAGTACATCCTTCCGGATCAAGTGGATTACGATATTTCTTCAGTTAGAGATAGTTAAATTTGTGATTTTCAACATGCGAGCTTTAGCGAGCATGTTAAAGTCAGAAATTTAATTATCGAGAATGGAGAAATATCGTAATTCACGAGCAAACGGAAGGATATATTGTTTCTCCAATGACTTTTACTGTGTTTCAGGTGCTTATTATATGGTTCAGCACGCGGTTGTCAACGTTTGCCGCGCTATCTGAAAGCGTAGTAACGATGACGTCACAATAGACTTTGTGAATGCGGGAAACAACACGCAGAAATTTAACCAACGTGTGGATTAAAATTAATACGTATTTTTAACCAACTGGGTTAACACGCTAAGAATTGGAGAATAATAAATAAAAAATATCGAGGTTTCTGCATGTATCCATTCCGACTACGAATGAGCAAATAAAGCACTAAAAATTGCTAAAAATTAGGATCTCCATCAAACATGTACATTAACCATGTTATACCATTTTTATCTCGAAGCCATGAATTGGCTGGAGAGATGTTAATATGACAAGAAAAAATCACGTGAGGCTTCAAGCCTATTAACAGTTCTAAAAGACGATCTTCGTGCCTCCGATAAAATATAGTGCGCAAGTTTCTTTCAAAATCGTATACATTGTGGTTTTAAGTTATATTTCTTCATTTTCTTGAGTTGAATACGGTGTTGTTTTATTAAATTGAAAACAATATGCATGTTTATCAAATTTCTCGTTTTTTTATATTGCGTCTCGGACCAACGAACCTGTAGCGCAGTAATTTGTCAAAGATGAAAATAACATTTGTTTACCTGTGACAGTGTATTTCATATATTTATAGCAATAAAATCGACATGCGAAATCACACAATCCGATTAATTTACAGAATAATTTAATACATGCAGACGTATGCAGCAGTTCTTTGGATGACTACGAAGTTTTGCCACGTGTAGATTTTCAGGGCTTCGAGATTCAGCTCCATCGGAGCGTTGATTCTATAATAAACCTCTGAAGATTATTCTAAGTTATCATTCTTGTACTAGTATCGGCACGGCTACATTTAATTATTACGATGTAGTTCGTCAATGAAACAGATACTTAATTTAAGTTAAATTATTCTCTTTATAAAGTTCAGTTCAAATATAACTTTACACCTTAGTGCCTCTGCTTTCTCTTGACCTGTCAGGACGCAATAGTTTCGTTTTCTTCCGTTTGACCCATCGTTGAAGGCCATAACACCGCAAATTTGGGCCATTCTATTTGGCCTCTTTTGGGATAATCAGCTTGTTCTATTATATATTTTTGTTCAGTAAGACAGAGTTTATAGGGTGATGTATGGGTAAGGGATATGCAGTAAATGCAAATGAGACAAAGTCTCTGCAAAATATGGTAATACTAAGCAATTGAACGACGCACCTCTAAAATTTTGCAAAAAGGACAAAGGGGTATTTTACTATTTTATAAGTTTTTGCTCATACCATGACATGTACATATACCTGATTTTCAGAAAAAGACAGTTTTCAGACCATTTGTCAAAAAATTCGACAAGTTGAAGCCAAGAAAAACAGTTATTCAGGAAAAAATACTCGACCATTCAATAAAATTCTTGCATGTATATCGTCCTAGTCCTAATAAATCGAACTACATTCTTTGATTTTTAAAAACAATAGTACTTTGCCGGTTATATGATGACAAATCTTGGTACTTTTGGACATTGAACGAATAAAAACTTTCACTATTCTGAATATTTAGACGAAGAAAAATAATAAAAGTGATTGTAAATCTTGCGCAATCCTTTGCAATGAATAAGAACAATAATGCAGTTGTATTACATAGAGGGAAAAGGCGCATATAACAAGATACAGTTATGTCGTGCCCGAATTGCATGCTTCATATTGGAAAATTAAAGTGAAGCAATAACTAAATTTGATGAGCAGTGATATTAATCTTGGAAGATATTTTTTTTTACTTTTTCACTTGGTAAAATCACTCATAACGCAACCCGCAACTCATAACCTGATAGCTTTACTCATACATTTCGCAAAATCTATAATATAATATAAAATGTGTCAAAGACAAATATTTAAATATAACATATATCAATATAAGTATGCCTGTTTTTTAGAAAAAGACAGATTGAAGACCGTTTTTCAAAAAAAAATTTGACAAGTTGAAGCCCACAGAAACAGTAATTCAGCAAAAAATACTGGACAATATAAACAAATCCTTGGATTCTTTATAGCGATCGAACTACATTCTTCGATTTTTAAAGACAATAGTACTTTATCGGTTATATGTTGACAAATGTTGGTACTTGCAATTCGAAGCGGTGACCTCGATATCATCACTCATAACAGGAAATTATCATCACGAACAAAATGCTATGAGTTTTGAGATTGGTGCCCGCGTAAAATGTCATCAGAAATGGTTTTCCTGGATCAACATATGTCATTGAACGAATTGTTATATACCATAGGATGTTTCACATTGAACAGATGAGGGAGCCTGATCAGCCGGTGAGCAAACCCTCGCAAAAGCAATTAAAACCGCGTTTCTCAAAACATCCGGATAAAGGGCGATAATACCACAAACTCTATCTCTCACCAGCTGGAACGTTAAATTTCACCTTGCAACACCATGAACACAACAGATTTAAGATCAATCCAATAGATGTTTCTCCCTGATACCATAAATGGTGTTGATAAGCTAATACCGAAGATCCAATGAAATAGAAGGGACAACAGGAAACATCTACAATGGCTGAAAATTATAGTTACACGCCATAATCCGCTAGGAAACTACACAGAAAAAAACACGAATAAAACAAATTTAAAAGACAAACGTAAACAACGATTGGAACTCGAGACAGCCGGACTTGGTACCGGCACTAGCAAAAGCCAGCGGTAGGGTTAAACTGGTTTATGAGTACCAAAGTTCTTTTGATAGACGAGTCTCTTTTTTTCGGAGATTTTGGGAGTCTAACAAAATGTTATGAGTTTTGAGATTGGTGCCCGTGTAAAATGTCATCAGAAATGGTTTTCCTGGATCAACATATGTCATTGAACGAATTGTTTATACCATAGGATGTTTCACAGTGAACAGATGAGAGAGCCTGATCAGCCGGTGAGGAAACCCTCGCAAAAGCAATTAAAATCGCGTTTCTCAAAACATCCGGATAAAGGGCGATAACACCAAAAACCCTATCTCTCACCAGCTGGAACGTAAAATTTCACCTTGCAACACCATGAACACAACAGATTTAAGATCAATCCAATAGATGTTTCTCCCTGATACCATAAATGGGGTTGATAAGCTAATACCGAAGATCCAATGAAATAGAAGGGACAACAGGAAACATCGACAATGGCTGAACATTATAGTTACACGCCATAATCCGCTAGGAAACTATACAGAAAAACACGAATAAAACGAATTTAAAAGACAAACGTGAACAACGATTGGAACTCGGGACAGCCGGACTTGGTACCGGCACTAGCAAAAGCCAGCGGTAGGGTTAAACCAATTTATGAGTGACCAAGTTCTTTTGATAGACCAGTCTCTTTTTTCGGAAATTTTGCAGTGTAACTTAAGTTGTTCCTATATCTATGTCTGTCATTTACTGGAAAGAACTCAGTGCAATTTATTTACGCTTTACTACGAAAAAAATGTACAATGTCACTAAACAGGGCAATAAAACTGATCGCTACTTAAAATAGTATGTCATTATCTTGTTATAATTATGACAATATAATAAATGACAAAATTATTGATAGCCATCTATATTGATATGTTTGTATGTTATTTCGCCATGTGGATATAGACCGTGATATACGTATGGAACACATACCTGCTACAGTAAATGTTTGGAACACTAAATCACCGAGACTTAAGTGTGAGAATTTCCTTAATCATGTCGATGACATTCAATTTGTATATATGCAAAATGACTATATGTGCCTTGTTGAAGTAAAAACATTGACTACAATAAGGTGCACATTGACTTTAGTCGTGTCGCATCGCAGTTGAAATATAGAAGGAAATTCTCGTGTGGTACCTGGATCCCAGTGACCATGAGCTTTGAGTAAACTTATTTATTTTTCAATTGTCAAGAGTATCATTTTCAAATAATTAAAGTGAAAGTCTGCAAAATTATGGAAAAGTGAATATTAATTCCTTATATAGTTCTGACACACATGACATATTTCGTTTTTTGTATTTTAACTTCATTGTTGCAAAAAAACGCATTTTATTCACAAAATGTCTAGTCATTGAGGGTCACGTGACATTGTGCAGAGGGCGCTCTGTGTACTGACATCAAGTTATAACCAACGAGTACCGCTATAAGGCGTATGTCAACAACGATCACTAACGATATGACAAAACTTCATTATTGCATTTTCAAAAAAAAAAAATCGCCGTTCGACTCATGACTTACATATATTTTTGCTTATTTTGCGTAAAAGATTCTTAACATTCTTTTAAATCTATGTTTTTTTCAGTTTCTACATCAAGCAATAATAACGGGCTAGGCAGTACAATATTTTTATAAACATTTTACGCGCCTGTCTACTGACAATAATTGTCAAAACGAAGGCGATACAATGTTTGATATTTAGAATTGCGTTTACCTATTTATGTACCATTCTGTGAATTGGCCTGATTACACTTTCTTTACCTGTCGGGTCATCAACTTGTTACATTTATTCATGATTTCGAGGTGCAGGGGTGTTTATTCGTGTAGACGCCCGTGTAGAAATTCCATGTTTCAACTTCCAACAAACACGAAAATGTCCATTTTTTTTCTGCTTCACCTATCTATTATACTTCAATGAAAACTAAATAATGAAAAAATGAACATGATCATCGTAATTAGATCACCGTCAGGTGTACTGTTGTGTCCAATCTCTGGTACACATATTTTGTTTGTATTTTTTCTTGATATGCAGACAGGTGGAGATGCCGTCTCGATTCTGAATGTTTTGTAAATAAATGTTGACAAGTTTACACTACAAAGATCCCCTCTGCATACCTCGAATTCTTTATTTTGGTGTGAGAAAAACATCGGCTATTACACAATGAAGGTGACTAGATACCTGAACATCCTCCAAGGCAGGTAAACTCTGACATTGTGATGTTTATTAAAACCAAAACGTAAATATAAATGAAAGAAAAAAAAGTTTTACAAATAGCAAGTAAAAAACACAAATACTTAAATCCTAAAATTAGTGATTCAATACTTTGAAAGATAAATTAAGATGTTGCAGTTTACGTTGAATACACATCTGTTTTAAAGGTATGCATCTTATATTTGACAAAAGGATCTGTAAAGCCTTAGACTTGCAAAAGTTGGATGTTGCGTTGATGAAATGCATATATATAAATAATTCGCCCATAAAAGCTTTGAAGAAATAGAAGTTTCACTGAATACGCTGTTAAGAAGTTACATTTTGTTATCATAAAAATGTCCCATTTTGCTAGTTTAATAAAGAAGCTGAAACAGTACAATATTTTGCCTGTCTCCTTATATCCTATCAGTTTTCAACACGGAGCATGTCATATGCTTTTGATAAGGCACTGGCAAGTTACAGACTGTTCATTCTCTTCAGGGTGAATTTTCTGACATTGATATGAATAGCCGTTCAAACAAGAAAAATGTTACAAGGCCCACTTTGGGACTGATATACAGTTCGACGTCACTCTAGAGGATGTAGTACATTTAAATATATGCTGAATTTACACAATTAAAGCATTTACCGATCTCACTTCTTGCCCATTCGTCTTTTTTAACTTATAATACACTAACGTATTTTTTTCTTTCGGAAAGCAATTAGGTAGTGCAGAATGTGAATTACGGCCAGCCCGACAAATTTAGCTTCTCTACTCTTATGCATGCTGTGCCGATATTGATAACGTACGTGAAAAACATCATTTTGATAGATGTAGAAGACATAAGACAAAACAAAAAACTAATTTTGAATAAAGATTTTTTCATATTTTTCTCAATAACACGTGTTGTTATCAAATCAAATGAAATATCCTCTCTTTAGTCTGACATTTTTTTTTCTCATTTTAAAAATTACTGAACTCAAGGGAAGTTACTAATATTGACGATTTATTTTACCTTAGGGAACGACCATTTAACCTGAAGGGGGGGTTATGGTTTTTTTTTCTGGACAGAAAATTTTTTTCGCGCTTCGCGCGAAACAAATTATTTATTTTTTGCACGCGTATCAACAAAATATTTTTTTTCAAAATTAGCATTATTTTTTTGGGCAGAAAGCCTCATTCAGAAATTTTTTTTTCATCATTTCGACAGCCAAAATATTTTTTTCACATAAAATCAGATCCAAAATATTTTTTTAGAAAAAAACCATAGCCCCCCCCCCCCCCTTCAAGTTAAATGGTCGGTCCCTTAATGATCATTTTAAAGTGACCAAAGAATGATTTATGACCCTACCTGTAAAACAAATGACAGCTGTGTTGATTGTACCAATTAACAAAATTTACCTGTACCTGAGTCTTACATAATCGAACAATTTATCACCTGTATCCATGGCTACAGTTTCATCATGTACACTGTATGTAATGCAATAACAAGAAGACCATATATTTTTTTGCTTTCTACTGCAGCACGTTGATGTGCACTGTATACTGCACCATCATGTGGATTATTATTTAAAAAAAATCAACAGAAAAATTTGCATTTTTGTTAAGGATTATGGATACTTTTTAACGAAATCGTCAAATTACGTGATATATATCCTAGCTTAAAAGAGAATATGTATCCGTTTAGTTAGCTTTAAACAGGAGGCTAGTATTTTTTGTATTTTCGATAACGAGAGGCAAAACTTATTTAACTTGAATTTCGACAAAAAATGAAAAATAATGTAGAATTTTCTAAATATGGGATATATTTATCATATCTTTCATGATATTTAACTTGTATGCCCTGCTCACGATCATATCACTGATTTTAATATCTATTGGTAAATTCAATTTGAAAATTTATCCGGTTCTTAGTCAAACCCATGATTACCCAGCATACTTTCTCTGAATCGTGTCTTCTCCGTAATTAACTATTAGGTATAACACCACTAATTCAGTCTCCCATAGACTCCCATGTT
>MJUU01042230.1:23675-36013 GCA_002080025.1 Modiolus philippinarum | reverse complement strand
AATGATCCGTCCACTAGAAGCAAAGTTACGCTGTCCACAGACGCTGACAACGCCGACAACAACGCCGACGTCGCCAGCACCATACCAATATACGACCCCAAAATTTTTGCGGTCGTATAAAAATCAATAGACACAACGCATACTCAAACTTGATCTGTAACTCATAGTGGTTGATTATAAACATTGCAAATATCAGCTTGATATCTGAAACAGTTTAGAAAAAAAAAATCTGGAAATTTACCAAAATTTTCTAAGTCAAAGGCCCATAACTCCTTCAAAAATAAATGGACCAGAACCAAACTCGAACTTGATCTGTAACACATAGTTGTAGATTCACATAGCAAATATTAGCTTCATATCTGGAACGGTTTTGAAAAAAAAAGTCCGGAAAACCTATAGTTAACCACAATTTTCTAAGTCAAAGGCCCATAACTCCGTCCAAATCAATGGACCAGAACCAAACTCGAACTTGCTCTGTAACTCATATTTGAAGACTCACATAACAAATATTTGCTTCATTTCTGGCACAATTTAGAAAAAAAGTCCGGAAAATCTATATTTTTCCACAATTTTCTAAGTCAAAGGCCCATAACTCTGTCCAAAATCAATGAACCGGAACCAAACTTGAACTTGATCTGTAACTCATGGTAATAGACTCTCATACCAAAGTTTAGATGAATATCTTTTATAGTATGGGAAGAAAGTCCGGAAAACTGAATGTGACAGACTGACGGACTGATGGACGGACTGACGGAGTGGGAACCTTAAGTCCCCTTCGGTGAAGCCAGTAGGGGACTAATTAATCGGCCCAGCAGTGGCTGAAAAAAGTGCGACGAAAATTTACACTATGTTCAATAAAGGGAAAAATGGCCAAGTCCCACCAAACAGGAAGTTGATATCATAGGGCAGCCAAAATGGCATTCGACACATACCCCTAGATATAAAGTGAAAAACCAAATTTGAAACAAATCGGCCCAGCAGTAGCTGAGAAAAAAGTGAAGAAAATTTTCACTATGTTCAATAAAGGGAAAAATGATTAAGTCCCGCCAACAGGAAGTTGATAACATAAGGTGACCAAAACGGGAGACTACGCATTCCCCCTATATATAAATTTGAAATGAATCAGCCCAGCAGTAGCTGAGAAAAGTGCGCCGAAAATTTTCACTATGTTCAATGAAGGGAAAAATGGCCAACTCCCGCCACACAGGAAGTTGATATCATAGGGTGGCCAAAATGGCATACAATGCATCCCCCCTAGATATAAAGTGAAAGACCAAATTTGAAACAAATCGGCCCAGCATTAGCTGAGAAAAGTGTGACGAACTTCAGACGGAAGGACGGAAGGACAGAAGGATGGATGGACAGAAGGACGGACGGACAGACATACAAGGGTATTCCAATATACCACCCACTCATGAGTGGGGGGTATAATTTTTTCTGCGTGCAGTGTGAGTCGGTGTAGGCTGTTAATTAACTAATGGTTCATAAATTATATACATTTATGTAGGCGATTGTTTCAGGTGTAATTACTCTGTTCAGTGCAACACGTCAAAAAATAATGGATTTTAGTTATTGGCTCTGTTTGTGTGTGTGCATCGTTCTAGGAATAATTTCCCTGTTAATTGTGAGTTGGTGTTAACTGTTAACTATTTCTTCATTAAAACAAACAAAGTGAACCAATGCCTGCTTTGTCTCTGATCGGAAGATTCCCGGGAAGTGGATATCTTAATGGTATGCAGGGTTGTTAATTACAAACATAATAATGTGTAGATAGAGTAACAACAACACTGCCACGGGAATGCAGGTTAATTTTTATTGTTCATCGACATGTTTCGACGGTCATGGCACCGTCTTCAGGATACATAAATACAAAAAAGGTTAACTGAGATACTAAATTCGGGAATGTAAATATAACGTCACAATGGATAAAGATTGTCAATAGATACAAACCAGAAATAACTTAAACAAATTTCCCTATCAATGTATAGTGTTCATTTAATGTTCAAACAATAAAAGAATATATTTTTAACAAGGAAGTTAAAGTGCACAGAATATGTAACATTTTCCAGAAATATGTATTTTAATTCAGAACGTTAAATTTATTCTTTTATTGTTTGAACATTAACACATATGTTTACTCCTACTGCAATAATCTTAATGAGGTGTAAACCTTTTTTGTATTTATGTATCCTGATGACGCGTCGAAACATGTCGATGAACAATAAAAATTAACCTGCATTCCTGTGGCAGTGTTGTTGTTACTCAATCTACACACTATTTTCTTTATGAGTTAAATATGTATGTATCATTCTGAGAATAATTTGCTTCTTCATTGTGAAATTGTATTAAAAATATTTGATTCCAATTTTGGAAAATTTCCTGAAAGTGTCAAAGACCACTTGTTTTTTGGAATTCTACCTAGCAACAATACTGTAAGGGGGTGAATTAAAAAACTAGAGGCTCAGAGACTGAGCCTGTATCGCTCACCTGTCAAAATGCTTCTACACCATACATGACTAAAAAAAATTTTTCCTTACCAATGGGGTCAAATGTTTAGCTAATTTCGGCAAACTAAGAAAAGGATCTTCCATACATCATTCCTGTAAAGTTTGGTTCAATTTGCTTCAGTAGCTTCAGAGGAGATAGCAAATATATGCTTTTCCCATAGGGTCCCATGTTAAACTATGTTCTGCGCTGGCGGCCATGTTTTTTTGCGGATCGAAAAAATTTCGGCAAACTAAGTAAAGGACCTTCCATACATCATTCCTGTAAAGTTTGGTTCCATTTGCTTCAGAAACTTCAGAGGAGATAGCAAATATTTGCTTTTCCCATAGGGTCCTATTTTAAATAATGTTCTGTGCTGGCGGCCATGTTTTTTCACAGATTGAAAAAATTTCGGCAAACTAAGTAAAAGACCTTCCAGACATAATTCCTGTATAGTTTGGTTCCATTTGCTTCAGTTACTTCAGATGAGATAGCAAATATTTGCTCCATGTTAAACTATGTTCTGCGCTGGCGGCCATGTTTTTTCACACATCGAAAAAATTTCGGCAAACTACGTAAAGGACCTTCCATACATTATTTCTGTTAAGTTTGGTTCAATTTGCTTCAGTAACGTCAGAGGAGATAGCAAATATATGCTTTTCCCATAGGTCCCATGTTAAACTATGATCTGCGCTGGAGGCCATGTTTTTTTTCACGGATCGAAAACATTTCGGCAAACTAAGTAAAGGACCTTCCATACATCATTCCTGTAAAGTTTGGTTCAAGTTGCTTCAGTAGCTTCAGAGGAGATAGCAAATATATGCTTTTCCCATAGGGTCCCATGTTAAACTATGTTCTGCCCTGGCGGCCATGTTTTTTCACAGATCGAAAAAATTTCGGCAAACTAAGTAAAAGACCTTCCAGACATAATTCCTTTAAAGTTTGGTTCCATTTGCTTCAGTTACTTCAGAGAAGACAGCAAATATTTGCTGTTCCCATAGGGTCCCATGTTAAACTATGTTCTGCGCTGGCGGCCATGTTTTTTCACGGATCTAAAACATTTCGGCAAACTAAGTAAAGGACCTTCCATACAGCATTCCTGAAAAGTTTGGTTCAAGTTGCTTCAGTAACTTCAGAGGAGATAGCAAATATATGGTTTTCCATAGGGTCCCATGTTAAACTATGTTCTGCGCTGGCGGCCATGTTTTTTCACGCATCGAAAAAATTTCGGCAAACTAAGTAAAGGACCTTCCATACATCATTTCTGTAAAGTTTGGTTCAATTTGCTACAGTAACGTCAGAGGAGATAGCAAATATATGCTTTTCCCATAGGGTCCCATGTTAAACTATGTTCTGCGCTGGCGGTCATGTACATGGATCGAAAACATTTCGGCAAACTAAGTAAATGACCTTCCATACATCATTCCTGTAAAGTTTGGTTCCATTTGCTTCAGTAACTTTAGAGGAGATAGCAAATATTTGCCTTTCCCATAGGGTCCCATGTTAAACTTTGTTCTGCGCTGGCGGCCATGTTTTTTCACAGATCGAAAAAATTTCGGCAAACNAAGTAAAAGACCTTCCATACATCATTTCTGTAAAGTTTGGTTCCATTTGCTTCAGTAACTTCAGAGGAGATAGCAAATATTTGATTTTCCCATAGAGTTCTATGTTAAACTATGTTCTGCGCTGGCAGCGATGTTTTTTCACGGATCGAAAAAATTTCGGCAAACTAAGTAAAGGACCTTCCATACATGACTCCTGTAAAGTTTTGGTCAATTTGCTTCAGTAGCTTCAGAGGAGATAGCAAATATATGCTTTTTCCCATAGGGTCCAATGTTAAATCTAAGTTCAGCGCTGGCAGCCATGTTTTTTGGCGGATCGGAAAAATTTCGGCAAACTAAGTGAAGGACCTTCCATACATCATTCCTGTAAAGTTTAGTTGAAATTGGTTCGGTAGTTTCAGAGGAGATAGCCAAAATGTGAAAAGTTTACGGACGGACGGACGGACGGACGTGCAACATGCAGCATGTGTCAAAATGGACATCTTGGGGCCTCTTGTTTGCACCAAGACCAATATCAAAAATCTGAAAGCTTTTTGCGCATCTGCAGTATATATGCAACAGTTCTATAACAAAATTAAAACCCTAAATCCAAAAGTGCAGGAGGAGTTCCTGTCGCAAGGATTTGTGACGGACGGACAGACAGACGGACAGACAGACGGACGGACGGAGGGACGGACGGACGGACGGTCGGACGGACGGACGGACGGTCGGACGGACGAGGCCAACAACAATATCCCTGAACTTTCATTCGAAAGTGCGGGGATAAATATAAATCGAGGTTGTTGTCAAAACGTGTTTTGTTTAGTTGCATTTGATGTAAACCTGCATCATCTGAAAATTGACTAAGTCGGTAAAAAGGAAGTAGTACTCTGATATATCTGAAAATGCATCCCCCAATATGGCATGACTATACAAAGCTGCTGACAAAATTTTAAGTTTGTATCATTTACCATTGCAGAGAAAAGCTTGACAAAAATTGTGACGCGTGGATGGACGGAATGACTGAAAATTGACTAAGTCGGTAAACAGGAAGTAGTGACCCAACAGGTCTGAAAATCCACCCCACAATATAGCATGACTATGCAAAGCTTCTGACAAAATTTCAAAGTTTGTATCATTTACTGTTGCAGAGATAAGCTTGATGAAATTTGTGATGGACGGACGGACAAACGGACAGACGGAATGATGGATAAGGGTAAAACAGTATACTCCCTTCTCCTTCGGAGCGGGGTATTATCAAAGTGCTGAATGCTGGAGTGCTGTTTTAAAGCTTAAAACTGTAGGAGGGGTTATCCGAACAAATGATATCCCCTCTAAGCAATATTATGCATGATCGAAGTGCTTAAAGCCCTAATAGAAAGGTTGCTTTCAAAGATTTAAGTAGACTTGGTACAAACCCCTCTTGTCATTTATCTGTTATTTTTACTTTGCTCTGAAAGTGTGCAGTATAATATCCACAATTGTTTACTATCAAACAGTGTTACAAATATTGGAAAAAAAGAAAAAAAAAATAGTAAAGTTACAACATATAAAAATTCCTGACAAGTCAGTACTATTTGAACTAGATGCAAATTCTAAAGACCTCCAAATGTCACCTGAATAAAACAATTCATTCTTAAAAGTAACGGTTATCCCACAACAGTTCATATATAATGATTATCTCCCTTTCTATAATCTATATGTAAACTGAACTCCAACATCGCATTTTCTGTTTAAAAAGTGACTACAAGACTAGAATTTTAAAGAAAAATTAACAATTTAAATGTGGACCAAAAGTCTGTAAAGGAACAAGCAATGTTTTCATTTCAGTGATTAAAAAAATACGGCATCTAAAACCTAAATTACACAACTTCTGTTGACGAGTTAAAAGAAATATTCAGACCTTTTAAATTTTGGCTTGTCAAAAAATCAACCCAAAATAAGGCCTCTAACAATGCACAGACAGTGAAACACAAAACTCACATGTTGAACTAAGCTTTCGTCATTCTACTTTCGTTTTGTCCATTCAGCACCTGTTGCACATGCATCCATAGCAGAAATTTGTTTACATGCCTTTATGCTCTCCTGTTTATGTTAAATCGTTTCACTGTTACAATGTTTTATCCATTTTAATTGCATGATATCAATTATATAAGCAAAGATGCACTTTATTTAATCCGTTGAAGATTCTGTATTCTTCCGAAATCTCTCAAATCTGTGTGAATTAATTTTTTTTCTCACTAACTCATTGCTTAAATTCAATAATATGATCTTGGTCTATTGGGTTTTTCAAATTGAAGCACCTGATTTTCTTCATAGTGCATTTCAACTGACAGGGTCATGACATTAGAAAGCTTTGCAATGCAACCTTTCTAACAAGAGGCTCCCAGGAGCCTGTATAGCTCACCTGTATATAGCTGTGGTACATCCATGCAATAACATTGATTTTTAAATACATTTCCTATGAGGTCTAAAGTTAATCAATGGGACTGCTGGCGGCTATCTTGGATTACGCAGGGACGTGTCAGACAGATTTTTTACTTAACACCACCCAAGGACTATTATGACAAAGTTTGGTTGCAATTGGCTAATTTGTTTCAGAGGAGTTGATTGTTGAATGCATTTGCCATAGGGTCTAATGTTAATCAATGGACCCCATTGCCGGCCATCTTGAATTACACACTGACATGTCAGATACAATTTTCAGCTAAAAATTGAGGTACTTTGTTAATTGCGATTTTGGTCCCCCTAAGGTGCCTTATAGCTTGTAAACGGTAAGAGCTACCCAAAATCCATTGACATACTACCGAAAGCTCATGTCAAGAGGAATCCAAAGAAAGAAACCCCATTAAAATCCGATGAAAAATAAAACATAGGATATCAACGATTACCGAGTTCGCCTCGTTATGGCACTTTGTCACAGTAACAAAATTTTGACTGGATGTTGACATCACATTTGCATGCCTAAGCAACATGATCCTACCATGTATAGTGACTGAGATCTGAACTTGCCTGAAGACTTGGACAAAAATCACTCATGCATAAAACATAAGTCAGTGACCTACTTTTGCCTGGATGCTGATGTACCATCAGGGATGCATGCCTATGCAAGGTAACATTATCCTACCATGTACAGAGACTGAGATCTGAACTTGTCAAAAAACTTGAATGTAAATCAATCAAGCGGAAAATATAGGTCAATGTTGGATGCTGATCTATCAACAGAGATGAATCCATGCATATGCAAGGTTACATGATCCTACCATGTAAAGCGACTGATATCTGAACTCATCCGAAAACTTGGATGTAAATCAATCAAGCGGAAAATATAGGTCAAAGTGACCTAATTTTGTCTGGATGCTGATCTACCATCAGAGTTATATGCATATGCCGGGTTACATGATCGTACCATGTATAGTGACTAAGATCTGAACTCGTCCTAAAACTTGAATGTAAATCAATCCAGCATAAAATATAGGTCAAGGTGTCCTAATTTTGCCTGGATGCTGACCACCCATCAGAGATGCATGCAAATGCAAGGTTACATGATCCTAGTGACTGAGATCTGAACTCGTCCGAAAACTTGAATGTAAATCAATCAAGCGGAACATATAGGTCAAAGTGACCTAATTTTGCCTGGATGCTGACCTACCATCAGAGATGCATGTATATGCAAGGTTACATGATCCTACCCTGTATAGTGACTGAGATCTGAACTCGGACATAAACTTGAATGTTAAGTCGTTCAAGCTGAAAATATAGGTCAAAGTGACCTAATTTTGCCTGGATGCTGACCTACCATCAGAGATGCATACATATGCAAGGTTACATGATCCTACTATGTATAGTGACTGAGATCTGAACTCAGACGTACACTTGAATTAAGTCGTTCAAGCGGAAAATATAGGTCAAAGTGACCTAATTTTTCCTGGATGCTGACCTACCATCAGAGATGCATGCATATGCAAGGTTACATGATCCTACCATGTATAGTTACTGAGATCTGAACTTGGACGTAAACTTGAATGTAAGTCGTTCAAGCGGAAAATATAGGTCAGAGAGACCCAATTTTCTTGGAGGCTGTGAGATAGCCCAAGATGCACCTGCACACAAAGTTTGATGACCCTACCATGCATAGTTGCTGAGATATATGCCCAAATGAGGACGTGCATTTGACGTAGACATAGACGTAGACGCGGAAGCAGACGCTGACGCCAGGGGTACTCCAATAGCCCCCTCAACTTCGTTGAGGCGAACTAAAAATTGAGGTACTTTGTACAAGTGCAATTTTGGCCCCCTTAGGCCCCTTATAGCTCAGGAACGGTATAAGCTACTAAAAATCCGTCAACACACTTCCGAAAGCTCATGTCAAGAGGAATCCAAAGAAAGAAACCCCATCAAAATCCGATGAAAAATAAAAAATTGAGGTACTTTGTAAAAGTGTGATTTTGGCCCCCTTATGCCCCTTATAACTCGGAAACGGCAAGAGCTACGCAAAATCCGTCGACACACTGCCAAAAACTCATGTGAAGACGAATCCAAAGAAAGAAACCCCATCACAATCCGATGAAAAATAAAAATTTGAGGTACTTTGTAAAAGTGCGATTTTGGCCCCGTTTGACCCCTTATAGCTCCAAAAGGGAAAGAGTTATCCAAAATCTGATAGTTGTGCGCCATGTTTATTTTTCATAATCCAATGAAAAAAACTGCATCAAAATCCGACTAGAAAAAAAAATAATTAAAATTTCCCATAGGGTCCAATGTTAATCAATGGGTCCCACTGGCGGCCATCTTGGATTACGCACGGACTTGTCGGACACAATTTTTCAACCATCTAAGGACTATTGTGACAAAATTTGGTTGCAATTGGCCCAGTGGTTTCAGAGGAGTTGATCTTTAACGATGGACGACGGACAGACGGACGGACGACGACGGACGCCAAGTGATGGCAATAGCCCTTTTAGGTCAGGTGAGCTAAAAATGATAAATGGTGAATAAAAGGATATGGAGTAAATGCACATGAGACAAAGTCTCTACAAATACATGGTAAAAAACAAGCAAAGGAACAACGCTTTTATTGTTGTTCTTCATCTTGAAGTCACCATGAGGCCTTCAACAATGAGCTTTGCTCATACCTCATAGTAAGTTCAAGATGGCCCCTAGCACCAGTTTAAGCGGAATTCTTTGCTAATTGTCGAGCAACGCTACATCCATGTCTTTCTTGGTCATTGGTGTGGGATTGTCAACAAACATCAATTAAACTGGCAAAGTGCTCTTACAATCACTGTCATCCTTTGCCCGACAAAAGCACTAGTGTCTTAAGCTAGTGGACAACTACAACATATAGACAAACACAGGGCACTCATCAAGTCGAATGTAAGAAAACTTGGCGTTATAAAATAGTGAGATGTGGGGAAATAAAACAGGTGGTCTGGATTACATTTCGAAATTAATAAAATAAATGCCAAAATTTGAAAGTATCAATAGTATATCCATATGTTCAAAAATAAAAGTTCATAAATATATATTTTTGTTGAAATAATGAAAAATTCAAATCCTAATAGCATGAACATCTTTGGTATATGCACAACTGACTTGCAAAATAAAAACTTTTTATCTTTTAAACTGTAGGAGTTATCCCAACAAATGATGTACCCTATAAGCGATATTATTATGCTTAAAAATGGCAATGTTCATTAATGCAGGGCTCACCTAACTGGGCAATTAAGTCGCCATGTTGTGCTTCAAGTTGCCTACAGTTGCTCCCAAAAGCAATTATAAGTCGCCCTGTCACATTAGGAAAGTCGCCATTGAATCCCTTCAATTTCCGGTAACAGGAAGTAAATTGATAGATTTCTTAAACTTATTCCTGTGTTCTTCAAACTCAAACGTTATTTATATCATCTCATGTTTCTTAATACATCGGCAAATGAATACCGAAGCAAGAACGAGGAAAGGAGAAATTCTAAAATCATAAATCTTAAATCAAGGCTAGCTGACTTGTAATATTCATTTATAACAAAAATTCAATGAAAATTGTCCTAAATAGATACGTTTCAAGTCCGGTGTAAACAGGAAGTGATTTGCAATCTGTAATCTGTATATCCCTCCAATATGTTAGAGAACCATTCATAAAAGAATGTAGTGGATTAGAGACTGTCACTTTGAGCAACTGAGTGATAAACTAATGATAAATGAAAGGAAAACTATGTATAATTTTCCTTTTATAAATTTGACCTAAATGTAGGAGCACCTCCATCATAAGCTTTTATGGGTAAAGGAACATAAATCTGATACAACTTTAATTAGTTTTTATTAAATCTACATTGTAGATCATGAGATAACAATACTATTTGAATGAATAAAACTGATTTATTGCCATTTTTGTTGAATATTTAATATTTACCTGAAAAAAATCAAAATCAGTAGGAAACAAATACAAAATCCTTTAAATTCAATTGCGGGTATGCATACACAAGTCTCCCTGTCATGACCTGAAGTCTCCCTGTCTGTACCCTGAGGGAGACTTCTGAGGGAGACTTCAAGTCTCCCTGTTATTTTGAAGCCATGTTAATATATAGTTTTGTCAAAAATTATAAAAAATCAAAATCCAAGTTAAGTATGCACATCTTCAATATATGCACTATTTACCTGCAAAATAAAAACTTACTACCTAAAAAAATGTAGTAGGAGTCATCCAGACAAATGATGTACCCTCTTTGCAATGATAGACGGACAAAAGGCCAGAGGTACCAGTGAGTCAAAAACTATACATCCTCCGCAACTTCCTTGCGTAGGGTATAATAAACGGATTTTTCTGACAGAAAACCAGGTTATAAATGAAAATCAGAGTTCCATGTGCATCTGATGTTATGTACAGGTGATCTGCAAAATAGTTTCCTGTCTTGAAAACATAGATTTTCTCTGAAAAAAAAATGTACTCATTTGGCAGCAGCCTGCTTGCCTTCAATTTCTACCATTTCAATAACCAGATTTTTCTAGCTAAAATCTGGATTTTTCATTCTACTTTTTCAAACAAAATATCAGTCTTACAGAAGATTATATCAACTGGGTGAATTAAAAAACTAGAGGCTCACACACTGAGCCTGTATCGCTCACCTGACAAAATGCTGAACAGCAGGATTTTTCTATGTTCTGTATGGTGGCCATGATTTTTATGTGAATTTCCGATAGGGCCAAAATAAACTTTGTTCTGTGCTGGCGGCCATGTTTTTCATTGGATCAGAACAAAATGAGCAATCTTTGTTAAGGACCTTCAGTTCATCATTCCTGTAAAGTTTGGTTGAATTTGCTTCAGCGGTTTCAGAGGAGAAGAAAATGTAAATTTTCCCATAGGGTCCAATGTTAAACCTTAGTTCCGCGCTGGGAGCCATGTATTTTATTGGATGGAAATGAAATGAGCAACCTTTGTAAAGGACCTTGAAAAACATCATTCCTGTAAAGTTTGGTTGAATTTGCTTCAGCGGTTTCAGAGGAGAAGAAAATGTAAATTTTCCAATATAGTCCAATGTTAAACCTTAGTTCCGCGCTGGGAGCCATGTATTTTATTGGATGGAAATGAAATGAGCAACCTTTGTAAAGGACCTTGAAAAACATCATTCCTGTAAAGTTTGGTTGAATTTGCTTCAGTGGTTTCAAAGGAGAAGATGAAAATGTGAATTTCCCTTAGGGCCAATGTTAAACTATGTTCAGTACTGGCGGCCATGTTTTTTTATCGGATTGGAACAAAATGAGCAATCTTTGTAAAGGACCTTCAGTTCATCATTCCTGTAAAGTTTGGTTGCATTTGCTTCAGTGGTTTCAGAGGAGAGGAAGAAAATGTGAATTTTGCCATAGGGTCCATTGTTAAACCTAAGTTCCGTGCTGGTGGCCATGTTTTTTATCGGATCGGAAAGAAATGAGCAATCTTTGTAAAACATCTTCCATACATCATTCCTGTAAAGTTTGGTTGAATTTGCTTCAGTGGTTTCAGAGAAGTTGAAAATGTGATTTTTCCCATGGGGCCAATGTTAAACTATCTTCTGTGCTGGCGGCCATGTTTTTTATCAGATCAGAACAAAATGAGCAATCTTTGTTCAGGACCTCAAGTTCATCATTCCTGTAAAGTTCGGTTGAATTTGCTTCAGCGGTTTCAGAGGAGAAGAAGAAAATGTGAATTTTTTTCCATAGGGTTCAATGTTAAACCTAAGTTCTGCGCTGGCGGCCATGTTTTTTATCGGATCGGAAAGAAATGAGCAATCTTTGTAAAACATCTTCCATACATCATTCCTGTAAAGTTTGGTTGAATTTGCT
>MJUU01042230.1:12256-22908 GCA_002080025.1 Modiolus philippinarum | reverse complement strand
CAAAATGAGCAAATATTGTAAAAGACCTTCCATACATAATTCCTGTAAAGTTTGGTTGAATTTGCTTCATTGGTTTCAGAGCAGAAGATGAAAATGTGATTTTTCCCATAGGGTCCAATGTTAAACCTAAGTACCGTGCTGGCGGCCATGTTTTTTGTCGGATCGGAACAAAATGAGCAATCAATGTTAAGGACCCTTAGTCCATACATGGTTCCTGTAAAGTGTGGTTGAATTTGCTTCAGTGGTTTCAGAGCAGAAGATGAAAATGTGATTTTTCCCATGGGGCCAATGTTAAACCTTAGTTCCGCGCTGGCGGCCATGTTTTTTGTCGGATCAGAACAAAATGAGCAAATATTGTAAAAGACCTTCCATACATAATTCCTGTAAAGTTTGGTTGAATTTGCTTCATTGGTTTCAGAGCAGAAGATGAAAATGTGATTTTTCCCATAGGGTCCAATGTTAAACCTAAGTTCCGCGCTGGCAGCCATGTTTTTTGTCGGATCGGAACGAAATGAGCAATCTTTGTAAAGGACCTTCCATACATGGTTCCTGTAAAGTTTGAATTTGCTTCAGTGGTTTCAGAGGAGAAGATGAAAATGTGAAAAGTTAACGGACGGACGACAGACGGACGACGGACGACGGACGCCAAGTGATGGCAATAGCTCACCCTGACCCTTTGGGTCAGGTGAGCTAAAAATGGCACCAAGAAAAATTTTTTTGGCAATTTTTCAAACTCTAATAATCGTTTTGATTTATATGTTCCCTTATTGTACATAGACCAAAGTTTTATAATTCAAAGCCACAATGAAACAAATGAAGACCTAAATAAGTTACATATAATTTACTGGAAGAAAAGCAACAGAAAAACTTGAAATATCTTGTATTTTCAAAGCACTGTACTTTAAGCTACTAAAAAGAAAATATATATTGTTTTTATCCTGATTGTTACTAGTTATCAGTTTTGCATTCTGGACAAAAACAACCTAATTATCTTTCAAAAATTCAGCAAAAAAAAATTTTATGATAAAATTGACAGGTTTTATTTATTTATGGATCAAAAAGTTTTTATTCCAATAAAGTAAGTCATCATGTAGATTCAAAACCTGAATTTTATAAAAAAAAAATATAATGAATTCCAAAAAACTATTCATTTACCTCTTTCGAAAAAAATTACAGACAATCTTAAAATTGCTTCTTTTTCTTGCTAATATGTTGCACTCCAGACTTTTTAAATTTGTCATGAATTTGCCTGCTCTATAAACTTTCCTGCACTCCTTTTTGAAAACAAATGATAAAAGTAATTCACATAAATAATGCCTATTTGAATTTTTTTTACTAACCACAGTAATCTTTTTGTTTATCAATTACACCATCCATATTTGTCTGGAGTGCAACATTTAAAGTTTAACAACTAAATTTTACCCATATGTTACTTTTTAAAAACTTTAGATTTATTTTTGAATGAATTGAAATAGGCCTGAAGAGCATTTATACAAAAAGCTGGGTAAATGCACTAACTAATAGCTGATTTAGGGCAACATTTATGTTGTCTGGAGTGCAACAAGTATTGACCATAATTATAAAAAGATTATTTTTGACATAATCATAGAAAAGACTTATGCAATATTAATTTTTTAAGGGAGACAATTAGATTGATTAATTTAGGGCAAATTTTAGCCATTCTTTCAATAATTTTTTTGCTTTATAGCTCAAAATGTGATTTTCCAGAATTTTTATTTGTGATATTTGTTTATTTGTTTTGTCTACAAGTTCCAAAAATATTATGTAAACTTTACAATTGTAAATATAGATATGTAGCTTATATTTATTCATGAAATTATAAACATTAAAGCCAACATCAATGCTGCATTTTAATTCTTTTAAATGCACAGTGAAAATGTTGCACTCCAGTCAAATTTCTAATACCTCACACAAATTATAACATGTAAAGTTTTTTGGAGTGAAGTGTGAATGAAGAGTAAAGGATAATGTTTAATCTACCATGTAGAGTATCTGAGGAATGTCTAATCCAGCAATAATCATGAAAACTTCAGCAGAAAGATTGAGAAAAAAGCTTGGGGAAATGACTGAAAATCAAATGGTTTTAAGTTTTTATTGTCGTTTTCTGGCCTTTTTTGTTAAAACTTTCTGGTATTTTGCTGGTTTAACCAGCCTTTAAGTTCTTGTATATGTTATTTTGACTATAATCTTGATTAGACTTACCATGTTAGAATTAACAAACTAGAGGCTCCTAGCTCACCTGTATATAGCAGTGGTACATCCATGCAATAACATTGATTTTTAAATACATTTCCTATGAGGTCTAATATTAATCAATGGGACTGCTGGCGGTTATCTTGGATTATGCAGGGACGTGTCAGACAAAGTTTGGTTGCAATTGGCTAATTTGTTTCAGAGGAGTTGATTGTTGAATGCATTTGCCATAGGGTCTAATGTTAATCAATGGACCCCATTGCCGGCCATCTTGGATTACGCACTGACATGTCAGAAACAATCTTCAGCTAAAAATTGAGGTACTTTGTTAAAGTGCGATTTTGGTCCCCCTAAGGCGCCTTATAGCTCGGAAACGGTAAAAGCTACGCAAAATCCGTTGACATACTACCGATAGGTCATGTCAAGAGGAATCCAAAGAAAGAAACCCCATCAAAATCCGATGAAAAATAAAAAATTGAGGTACTTTGTAAAAGTGCGATTTTGGCCCCGTTTGACCCCTTATAGCTCGGAAAGGGAAAGAGTTATCCAAAATCTGATAGTTGTGTGCCATGTTTATTTTTCATAAGGATTCCAATGAAAAAAACTGCATCAAAATCCGACTAGAAAAAAAAATAATTAAAATTTCCCATAGGGTCCAATGTTAATCAATGGGTCCCACTGGCGGCCATCTTGGATTACGCACGGACATGTCAGACACAATTTTTCATTTACACCACCAAAAGACTATTGTGACAAAATTTGGTTGCAATTGGCCCAGTGGTTTGAGAGGCGGCCGGACGGAGAACGACGACGGACGCCAAGTGATGGCAATATAGCTCACATGACCTTTTAGGTCAGATGAGCTAAAAATTAAGAAATGTGTCTGGAGTGCAACATAAATGAAGCTTAATATATATTTTCTTTATTTTAACCTAACAGTCAGCAATATTCATAGATGAGACAAAATAAATACAGCATTTCTTTGAAAAAAGAATGTGATTTCGCTAGTAAGTGCCTACAAAAAGAGTCTGAAATTGAAAGAATGACCCAGTTGTTCTTTAAAATTGTTGAAATGGATACACTCTTTCAAATAATGGTTCTTTGATGCTTAGATTTTCATTTGAACTGTTTAAAATAAGCATTAATAAACTAAAAATACTGTTACACTCCAGACAACATAAACATTGCTCTCAATTAATTTATAAGTGTGTGTCTGAAAAAAGGTTCCATTCTTGGACGAATGATCTTTATATCAATGTTGTCTGAAACAAAGAGCAATAGTGGACTAAAAATCAATATACAGGGAAAGAGGACTTGTTAAACTTCAAATGTTGCACTCCAGACAAACAAGGGTGGATGTATTTAATGACCCATCAGGAGGTGGTGTTTTTATTAGAATATTCAGTATCATATTTTTCATATGGAATTAATATTTCTCTACATTAATAAATGTCAATATGTAATTTTTCACACATAGAATTTTCAAAGTATTCATTTATTTGCAGTTTTTCCATTTTTGCTGTTGCACTCCAGACATGGGACTCCAACTGCAGCAACACATTTGCTAATATTCACAAATCAGATATAGAATTCCTAACTCAAGGTGTTAATCTTTAAGTGAAAAGTCTTACTTTTAAACAGATATCATTATTTTTTATTTTATATGCATTTAAAAAAAGTAGTGTTAAAAAAAATGTCACAAAAAAGTGTTGCACTCCAGACATTTTTGGCATGTTTTTCGGGCATAACTTTTTAACCAATAAAGATATCTCCATGAAATTTTGCATGGACATGCAATATACCTCTACACATTAATTGATATAATCTTTTGTATAAAAACTCTTACAGTTCTCAGTCTAGATAACAAAATATGCATGGTGCCATTTTTTTTTCAATTCACCCAGCTACAATTTTCTATAAGGTTTTCAAAAACATGCATCCCCCCTAATATGTAACAAAGGGGATAACAGGAAACATCTACAATGGCTGAAAATTACAGTCACATGCCACAATCTGCCAGGGAACTACACAGGAAAAACACAAACAAAGACAAAGGACAAATGTTAACAACAAAAGGAGCTTGGGACAGCCAGGACAACTTGGGACTGACATAACAAGTAACTAAATACCGAAGTTACTGTAATGTAACCACATAGCTGATATGGTTTTAAGGCTATATTTTATTTAAACCATAACAGCATATTTGCCTAATACGAGACAAGCTAGCAGCATTTCACAGATGATAACTCAATATGAAAAAGAAAGGAAATGGGGTAAATGTCAAGGAGACAACATCCCATATACAGGTTAAAAAGACCCAAAACAAAGCATCTAGGGGTCACTGTACAGTCTTCAACACAGTGAGGAGCCTCACACCATATAGCAAACCCTAAATGGCCCCAAAAAAGTAAACAAGAGGCTCTCAAGAGCCTGTATCACTCACCTAGGTCCTGCAGCACTATAATTCCCAATTAATGGTCCATCTTTGGTGGTGTATGTACATAACAAGAGTTGTCAGAAGACAATATAGCTCGCAGGGATAAGAGTAACCGCAATGCACAATTAATTTGAAGGTTATACATTTTTGTAATTGTAATGTGATAAATACCTTAAATTTTATACAAGAGAGCCACATGTCAAACAGGAACTCCCTATCTCTAAAAAAATAACTTCTATAAACAGTGTTCAAGTTTGTTTTTTTTTAAAACTGCCCCAGGGCAATGTCAAGGTCAAAATATCTACAACAATGGTACTACCAGAAAGGTCTCATCATAGGAAAGTCACAAACAAAATATAAACACCCTATAACTAGACACTTAACTTCTAGAAGAAAGCTTAAAGTTTAAAAAAATGCCCTAAGGGCAAGGTCAAGGTCAAAATGACTAAAAATATGGTGCCATCAGAAAGCTATCATCATAAGGAAGTCATATACCAAAATTGAATACCTTACCACTAAATGTCAACATTCTAGAAACACTGTTAAAGTTTTTAAAAAATTGCCCTCAGGGCAAGGTCAAGGTCATGATGTCAATGTATATGGCACCATTAGAAAGCTCTCATCACAAAACAGTCACATACCAAATATGAACACCCTACAACTAAACAACTAAATTCTATAAGCAAGGTTAAAAGTTTTTTCAAAATTGCCCCAGGGAAAGGTCAAGGTCAAAATGTCTACAAATGTGGTACCATTAGAAAGCTCTCATCATAAGGAAGTCACATACCAAATATGAACACCCTACCACTGAAAGCCTACCTTCTAGAGGCAAGGTTAAAGTTTTTCAAAAATTCCCCTCAGGGATAGGTCAAGGTCAAAATGTCTACAAATATGATACCACTAGAAAGCTCTCATCATAAGGAAGTCACATACCAAATATAAACACCCTACCACTAAAAGCCTGCCTTCTAGAGGCAAGGTTAAAGTTTTTTAAAAATTGCCCTCAGGGCAAGGTCAAGGTCAATAAGTCTACAAATATGGTACCACAAGAAAGCTCTCATTACAAGGAAGCCACATAATAAATATCAACATCCCCTCTCTTAAGGTCTCCATTCCACAAGCAAGGTTAAAGACATGACAATAGCTCTCCGGACATTCGTCCCAGCGAGCTAAAAATCAGAAACCTTTTATAAAATTTAATTTAAATTGTTCAAGCAGTTTCAGAGAAGATTTTTGAATGCAGTTTCCAAACTTAAGGGGCCTATGTTAATCTACGTTCCCTGCTGGCAGTTATTTAACATAAAACTTTGAAGAGGGTCACATAAGGACTATCATATCAAAATTCTACTGAAATTGTTCAAGCAGTTTCAGAGGAGAAGATCTTTTTATGCATTTCTCACTGGGTCCAATGTTAAACTAAGTTTTGCTCTAGTGGCCATGTCGGAAGATGGATCAGCACCAAAGTAACAAGCTTGGTCAAAATCTCACAAGTTTCATTTATGCAATGTTTAAATTGAATCCATTCAATGGTTTTCCATTAATGATATCTTTGTATCCATTTCCCCTTAGGGTCCAATTCATTGCTGGCAGCCATGTTGGATGATGGAACAACACTTGGTCAGCTTCTCATAAGCAAAGTTTGGATTAAATCTATTAAGCAGTTCTCTGAAGAACATATTTTCTAAATTAAGTTCACAGCTGGTGACACTTGGTAAGTACCTGACAGGCATCATTCATGTCATGTTTGATTTAAATCCATTCAGCAGTTCTCTAGAAGATCTTTGTGTGCATTTCCCATAGGGTCCAATGCTGTCGGTCATGTAAGATGGCAGATTGGAACCAAAGTAACACTTGGTCAGCACCTCATAAACATCATTCATGCCAAGTTTGGTTCAAATCCATTCAGTGTTCTTAAGTAGAAGTTCTTTGTATGAATTTTCCCAGAGGGTCCAATGTTAAAATTAAGATCCTAGCTGGCATCCATGTTGGATGATGGATCGGCACCAAAGTAACAACACTTGGTCAGCACTTCATAAGCATCATTCATGCCCAATTTGGTTCAAATCCATTCAGTGGTTCTCAAGGAGAAGTTCTTTGTATGAATTTTCCCATTAGGTCAAATGGTAAACTAAGTTCCCCGCTGGCGGCCATCTTGGAAGCAGTCAGAAAACTTGAATGTGTTGAATAAAATATAGTCCTTAACATGCTGAACATTTTTGCAATTAAAACTTGACTTCTATCTCAAAGCGTTTTTGGAATATAGGACAAAAAGTAAACTAGAGGCTCAGAGACTGAGCCTGTATCGCTCACCTGACAAAATGCTTCTATGCCATGCATGACCAAAAAAGACTGGCACAAGTGTTTTTTGTCTGATCCTATTGAAATGAGTAATCTTTCAAAGGACCTCTAATACATCATTCCAATACAGTTTAGTTAAATTTGTTTAAATTCAGAGAAGATATGAAAAGTATGGTATTCATGTACAGGGCTACAACATTAAACTATGTTATGCACTGGAGGCCATGTTTTTGTCGGATCAAAATGAAATGAGTAAATTTTGTAAAGTATCTTCCATACATCATTCAAATCTGAATGTAATGAGGAATCTTTGTTAAGGACGTTTAGAAAATAATTCCTGTAAAGTTTGGTTGAATTTGCTTCAGCTGTTTCAGAGCAGAAGATGAAAATGTGATTTTTCCCATAGGGTCTAATGTTGAACCTAAGTTCCATGCTGGAGGCCATGTTTTTTATTGGATCGGAACAAAATGAGCAATCTTTGTAAAGGACCTTTAGTCTATCATTCCTGTAAAGTTTGGTTGAATTTGCTTAAGTGGTTTCAGAGGAAAAGATGAAAATGTGATTCCTATAGGGTCCAATGTTAAACCATGTTCCGTGCTTGCGGCCATTTTTTTCTTCCGATCGGAAGGATATGAGCAATCTTTGTCTGATCAAAATGAAATGAGTAAATTTTGTAAAGTATCTTCCATACATCATTCAAATCTGAATGTAATGAGGAATCTTTGTTAATGACATTTAGAAAATAATTCCTGTAAAGTTTTGTTGAATTTGCTTCAACCGTTTCAGAGCAGAAGATGAAAATGTGATTTTTCCCATAGGGTCTAATGTTTAACCTAAGTTCCGCACTGGTGACCATGTTGTTGATTGGAATGGTAAGAAATGAGCTATCTTTGTAAAGGACCTTCCATACATCATTCCTGTAAAGTTTGGTTGAATTTGCTTCAGCTTTTCAGAGCAGAAGATGAAAATGCGATTTTTCCCATAGGGTCCAATGTTAAACCTAAGTTCCGCATTGGCGACCATGTTTTTTATCGGATGGAGAAGAAATGAGCTATCTTTGTAAAGGACCTTCCATACATCATTCCTGTAAAGTTTGGTTGAATTTGCTTCAGCCGTTTCACAGCAGAAGATAAAAATGTGATTTTCCCATAGGGTCCAATTTTAATCCATGTTCCGTGCTGGCGGCCATGTTTTTTGTCGGATCGGAACGAAATGAGCAATCTTTGTTAAGGACCTTTATTACATCATTCCTGAAAAATTTGACCAATAAAGGACCACAACTCATATACAGGTACTTTGATTTTCTTCAAAATATCCATGTGGGTAGATCTTAACATGCTGAACATTTTTGCAATTTAAACTTAACCTCTATCTGTTATAGTTTTTTTTTAATAAAAAACATCAAAATTATGATAATTTTACGGAAAAAGGGCAATAACTCTTAAACAGGTCATCAGATTTTCTTCAAAATTTCAGCATGGGTAGATCTTCTCATGCTGATCATTTTTACTCAGGTCAGATTTTTGATATCTGTAACGGTTTTCGAATTATTTGCCAAAAACTGTAATTTAACCCTATGTTCTATTTCTAGTAACGGCAGCCATGTTGTTTGACCTAAGACATACAAAATAACAAATTTGAAACTAGATACCCTAGTGATGATTCAGTTAAAGTTTGGTTCCATTTGACCCATATGGCCAGGATTTTAGAAAGTGAGCTAACGACGGACGACGGACGGACAACGGACGACGGATGCCAAGTGATGGCAATAGCTCACCCTGGCATAGCCAGGTGAGCTAAAAAGTGAATAAATCAATGGAAACAAACCACATCCAATAACCCAAATATCAAGAAACTAAAATTTTATAAGAAGACAAAGACAAGCAAATGACTCGCATATTCCTGACTTGGGATAGGCGCAAAAATTGTGGTGGGGTTAAACTCGTTTTCTTGGATCCAAACCCTCCCCCTATGTGTGGTGAATGTCTAAAAATAAATACACAAAAAGACTCACAGTAAAAATCAAACTAGAAAAAAGTCCAACTAATCAAGACGAATTCCCTTACAATGAAGTACATAAAACATGAAGACAATACACACAGGTACTGTCCAGACAAATGCTCGCAGTTACTGACAGCTAGCTAAGGATATAATTTCCGTTTACTATGATATCAAGCCTTCTTATATAAGAAATTTCAATTGAAATACTTCTAAATAGATTTGGTATAACAACATCATCAATTATGAAAGAAGAACATGATATTGTGCAATGCCAAATACTGCCAATGTGAACAAGAATATGTGTCTAACGGACACAATGCCCCGCCTCACAACTATTTTGACCAATGCTATATTTCGTGATCAGGCATGAAGTTGGTTTCATGGATATATTTTTTTGATGATTTCTGTTTAATTATACCCAATGAGTATTTAATTTAATGGGTGTTTAATGATAATAGCTTACATCCTTCACAGAACCTCAAACCATCCCCTTTCGCCATGATCAGTGAAGCATGATGTTGGTGGCATGGGTAAATTTTTATCATTATTTTTCTTTAATCATACCCTAATGTGTATTTATATAAAGTTTCATAATAATAGCATACATCCTTCACAGAAAAAAAAACTTAAACCTAAATGTAAACTTCATACTACCCGCTTTTTCAATGATCAGTGAAGCATGAAGTTGGTAGAAAGGATAAATTTTTATTATACCCTAATGTGTATTTATATAAAGTTTCATGATAATAGCATAAATCCTTCACTGAAAAAAAAAAATCAACCTGAGGGTAAACCTCAGAATACCCCCCTTTTTTCCATGATCAGTGAAGCATGAGTTGGTGGCTTGGATAAATTTTTATTATGATTTTTGTTTATTCACAACCTAATGAGTATTTACGTAAAGTTTCATGATAATAGCATACATCCTTCACAGAAAAAAAACATCAACCTAAGGGTAAATCCCAAAATACCCCCTTTTTTCCATGATCAGTGAAGCATGAAGTTGGTGGCTTGGATAAATTTTTATTATGATTTTTGTTTATTCACAACCTAATGAGTATTTAATTAAAGTTTCATGATAATAGCATACATCCTTCACAGAAAAACTAGAGGCTCTCAGGAGCCTGTATCACTCACCTGGCTTTCAGGTGCCACAATCATGGTAACATTGTAAGTTATACAGTTGATCTTCAGTCTCAAACTAAAGTACCTCGAACACCACCAATATCTTGAACAGTATTTAAAGTCTGATCATGTTTTACTACATTTCTATGTTGGGCTTTTTTGACAAAAAACGTTCTTGCTAAGGACCACTTTTGACACCAGTTTTGAAATCGAGACGTCATTTTGTAAATGGCGGCCATCCAACAATTTTCAACATCAGTTTTGAAGTCACACATCAATATCTATTTGGACAAAAAAAAATTCATTGAAATAGGACAATGCTGAAATTTCTCGCCTGTTTTGGTGGCCATTTTGAAAATGGCAGTCAACAAATAATTTTTAACATTAGTTTTAAAGCTGCGACATCAATACCTATTTGGAAACCAAATTTCATTGAAATCAAGACAATATTGAATTTTCCCGCCTTTTTTAACGGCCATTTTGAAAATGGCGGTAAACGAACAATTCTTAACATCAGTTTTGAAGATGCAACATCAAAACCTATTTGGAAACCAAATTTCATTAAAATCGGACAATG
>MJUU01042229.1:0-14518 GCA_002080025.1 Modiolus philippinarum | reverse complement strand
TAAAGAGTGTGGATCACACAAAGATAAGTGTGATGCATTTACACATAATGAAATTATAGTTTGTCTAAAAAATGTAATAAACACACTAATAAATGTAAATATTTTCATGAAATATTTACAAATAGTCTTAAATAAGTCGCTAATTATCAATTCACAAAGAATCTTCGTTTTTAGGACATTAAATTTCAGATCATTGAATGTAATTCATCTTGGGATAAAGAAGCCCGAAAACTCAGAGAGAGATTTTGGATATACCAGCTCAGATCACTTGAGCCTGATGGACTTAATGAAAAAGACGGGAAACGTATTAAAAAGTAAATGCAATAGATCTAAATTAACTTTTTTATTTATTTTTGTATTACATTAACATAGTTATTTTACATACAAAGACTACCATATATCAGTTTGATATGTGTACGTTTCTCAGTAGATAATACACCTATTATTGTTATACATTAAAAAAATATTTAAGGTTAATATGTTTTACATCAAATGAACGATGTACTCATAGCAACAAAAATATTTTTCAGATATTTTAAATGTTCAGCCTTGCCTGAGGAAGATTCGTTGTGAATTGATAATTAGCGACTTATTTAAGACATTTTGTAAATATTTCATAAAAAATATTTACATTTATTAGTGTGTTTATTACATTTTTTAGACAAACTATATCTATTTTATTTATATATATGCTGAATTTTGCGGGATTTTCAAAGCCTGGTAACAGGAGATGATCGGTGACATATTATTTTTATTTAATTTTTTAAAACAAATGGACTAAGACCTATAAAATAAATAAAAAAATATGTCTGTAATTTTTATAAGGCTCAATCTACATGCACCTTAAATATGCTGGCTTTAAATGAGCTATTGATGCCTTTAATGTTAAGAAAAGTATGTTTTTTTATGCAAAATATGTTATCTGTTTTTCAAACGACAAAACCAATGGGATCCAAAAATTATTGAGCAAAAATCTATGAAAATTAAAAAAAATAAAAGTAGAAGCCCGTACCTTAATAAATATATTGTATAAAAATTTGTCAAAGACTTTCAATTATATTTATTTTGCTCTTGTTTCCAGGAATAAATCCCACAAAGCTAAAAGGCACAAGAACTGGAGTTTTTGTTGGAGCCATGTATGGGGAAGCACATGATGCTTGGTCACATGACCCAGACAATACAGTTGGATATACGCTGTCAGGCTGTCAAAGAGCGATGTTGGCAAACCGACTCTCATTTTTCTTTGATTTAAAAGGTAATTACCAAAAATCTTTATTTTCATCGAATTTCGGTGGATTTGATTTCTTTGGATTCCACTTATTGTAAGCTTTCATTAGTAGGTCAACTGATCTGACGTAATTCTCACCGTTTGCAAGCTATGAAGCCTGGTTCAAGGAGCCAAAATTTAATCTTAAGAAATATGTGAAATCAGATTTTGATGCGATTTTTTTTCTTTGGATTTATCTTGTTAGCTTTCGGTAGCGTGTCAGCAGATTCTGTGTAGCAGCTATAAGGGATCAAGATGACCAAAATCTATATGAGATTAAAAGGGCCAAAATTACATTTTTTTCTGAATATGCAAATCTTTGTTTTTCATTGTTTTCTTTGGAATCCCTTTAATATAATGTTAAAGTAGAATGTGACAGATTTGAAGTATCTCTTTCAATATTTGAGCTAAAAGGGACCAAACAAGGCCAAAATTACAGTTTTTCAAATAAGCTTAAATTTTATTTTTCACCGGATTTCAATCGGATTTATTTTTATTTATTTACTTTTTTTTGATGTAAGCTTTTATTTGGGTAGTCAACAAATTTCTATTTGGCCCGATCAACCTTAAGATAAGGATTTTTTTAACAATTAAAGCAAAAGAAGAGTCTACCACAAATTTGCTAGGAAATCGATGTAAGAATTTTGTAATATTAATAGGTCCTAGTTATGTATTGGATACGGCATGTTCTTCTAGTCTGTACGCTTTGAATGAGGCTTTCCACAGCATCAGGGATGGACATTGTGATGCCGCCATAGTTGGTGGAACACACCTTTGTTTTAATCCTCTACACGCACTACAGTATCTAAAAATTGGAATGCTGTCAGCAGATGGTACCTCTAAATCATTTGATGATTCAGGTAAGAAAGTATAACCTTAGTCCGTGCCAAGAGAACTGGTGAGGCTCCTCATGTGGATAACAGGAAATCAGTTTACTTTTTTCATGTGTAATCCACAACTATTTGCTAAAAATAAGGTAATTTTAGTAAATTTTCACAAAATATAGATACTAAATCATTATAGTCAAATAATCATTGAAAATACACCTGGTAAACAGATTATCATTAATAAACCCCCTAATAATCAGATAACGCAGAAACCCATGCAAAGATTCATTGGTAAAATTAGGAACTTTGACAAAATTTTACAACAAAAATTTTCAAGCACTTATGTTAGCAAGACTAATTTTTGTTGGACTTCAGCGATAATTTCTGGGGACAAAATCCATGATTTACTATCTCAAATTGCCTGGAATTATACATTTTTGTGTATTTGAATCAGAAAAGGGATAACCAAACTTATTTTAAGGAGCTTATTGAGGTAGATAAAATAGTTTACCTTCGCCAAAAAAAAAAAAAACGGTTCAGGACTACTCCACTGATGCACTGCAAAACATGGTCCCTACTCCACTGATGGATCGCAAAACACGGTCCCTACGCAACTGATGCATCGCAAAATACGGGCTCTCAAGGGGTAGGGGGTTATACCCTCATTCATAACATTTAAATAGAGATATGAATAAAATGGCTAGGTAACGTAATTGTACAGATAAACCATGAAAACAATTGAAGGGATTTGGCTATTTGCTGTTGTTGCTAGACAATAGAACCTTGACTTTTTGTTAAAATATAATTGCACTTCATTTATTTCATTTCTTAAATTTAAGAAGTATTTCAGAAAGGTTTTGACCTAAGTTACTTTTATAAGTACTAGTAATGTAGTACAAGTATTAGTACCAGAAAGTACTTATAGTAAAATTTTAGGATCCACGATTCTAAGAAAACAGATACAAGACTTCGAGTTTTGGCACATTTGCCAATAGCCACTACCATTTAAAAAAGATAAAGTAATGTCTGTCGCCCGTCGTAAACTTTCTAAAAAATATTCTTCTCTGGCTACAATACAGGGATATCGTAGTAACCATTAGATTGTTGTCCTTTTTAATCAAAATTACTTGATTTGCAAAATTGTAAAAAAAAGTTTCCAAAATTGCAATGTTATCGCCGATTGTAAGTGTCACGTGAGGTGACTGGAAGACCTTATATTTTCATTTGTATTCACTATTTTAGGGGATGGTTTCAGCCGAAGTGAAGGAGTTGCGGCTTTGTTTATTCAGAGAAAAGGAGACGCAAAGAGAATTTATACAACAATTCTTCATACAAAGACCAATGTAGATGGTAAAAAAGAGAAAGGTAAACTATTCTGTACAAAAACTTCGTAAGAGTCGATAAAGTTAATTATTAACTCAATAGACGTTATCTGTAGCCATTTTTTTTCAATGTGATATCTGCAGTCAATCGGAGGTAGAGAATGTTTTTCCCTAAAATGATAAAAAAATCCAATAAAAACTGGGACGTAACTTACATTCTTTACGTAATAGGGGATATTGAGCGGATATTCTTCTTGATTCCGTTAAATTGGCTTTGGGATCTAATGACCTGAAGATTTTACAATTATACTGGCCTCTCACTGATACTGCCGATGTCCATGGTGATTCTTTACCAAACCATTCGGGAAGTTTTGAATATGATTATTATTTCGCAGTGCGACAGTGTTTTGCCAGCAGACTAGGCTCCTTGAGCTAGCCGGCAGTTTAGCGGCGAACACTCCTCGACCCATCTTTCTAAATTATGTTTTGTCTATACTTTCCTTTTCAAGATTGTGGTCTTAGAGTTAGTGGTCTACCTGTACTGGGTTTTATTTGTATGTTTTATTATACCATCTGGAAACGGGATAGAGAAAGGGGACGTTTGGGTACCCATAAACCGGTTTAACCCTACCGCTGGCTGTTGCCAGTGCCGGTACCAAGTCCGGCTGTCCCGAGTTCCTATCGTTATCTATGTTTGTCTTTTATCATTTTATTGTTTGTCTTGAGCAGTTCCCTGGTTGATTGTGACATGTGATTGTAATGTTCGGCCATTGTAAGTGTTTCCTGTTATCTTTCCTTCATTAATTTCCTGTCAATCGGAGGTAGACAATGTTATTTTCTGCAGTTAATCGGGAGTAGAGAATGTTATTATTACCGAATTTGAGCTCTGCAGTCAATTGGAGGTAGAAGATGTTATTTTTTCCCCTATTATATTTTTTTTCTTTTCCACTTCTGTGTATTCGTTTCTTATGCAGACAGCTAGAATACCCAGAAATGCATGCGCCGTCAGCAAAGTCAGTATTTAAATATGCATTTTATAGAAATCAGATGAGAAGGGACAATTTTTATAAAATCCTGATCATACACAAATGCAGAGGGAACTTCTACATTTATTACTCACTTCTATAGACTGGTATATAGTCTATTTGTGTGTAAATTTCGTCATGCGACACCAGTTTTGTAGACTGGTATAGAGTATGTAAGTCTAATCTTGTGCAGTTTTGTAGACTTGTATAGGTTATGTAATTCGCGTCATTTGACACTAGTTTTGTAGACTGTTATAGGTTCTGTAAGTCATCTGACACCAGTATTGTAGACCGTTATAGGGTATGTAGATCTAGTCATCTGATACCAGTTAATATATAAACTGTAAAAGGGTATGTGGGTCTCGTCATCTGATACCAGTTTTGTAGACTGTTGTAGAGTATGTAAGTCTCGTCTTTGTAGTCTGGTATACGGTCTGTAAGTCTCGTCATCTAATACCAGTTTTGTAGACGGTACAGGGTCTGTAAATTCATCACGTGAAACTAGTTTTGTTGACAGTATAGGGTTTCTAAGTCTCACCATTTGACACCAGTTTTGTAGAAGGTTTAGAGTCTGTTAGTCACGTCATACGGCACCAGTTTTACAGACTGGTATATGGTCTGGTCATTAAATCTCGTCATGTGACACCAGTTTTGTAGACGGTATAGGGTCTATCAGTTTCGTCATGTGAAACCAGTTTTGTAGACGATATAGGGTCTGCGATCGTCATGTGACAACAGTTTTCTAGACTGGTATAAAGTCTATAAGTCTCGTTACGTGACACCAGTTTTGTAGACGATATAGGGTCTGTAAGTCTCGTCACTTTAGGGTGTGTTATTTTCACCATTTGACACCAGTTTTGTAGATTGATCGTCAGTTGACAACAGTCCTTAAGTTTCGTGATGTGACACCAGGGACGTTATAGGGTCTATACAATATTACCGTCATCTAAATCTGCAAATATAGCATTCCTGTTTTCTGAATCTGTAAGTATAATATTTCCGTCTTTTGAACTTACAAGTATAACATTTCCGCTTCTGAATCTCTTAGTATAACATTTCCGTCTTCTGAATCTACAAGTATAAAATTTCCGTCCTCTGAATCTCTTAGTATAACATTTCCGTCTTTTGAATATGTAGGTATAACATACCCGTCTTCTGAAGCCCAGACCTGTCTACTACAAGAGATATATAGCGAAGCAGGGATTGATCCATCAACTGTCGAGTTCGTAGAAGCTCATGGGACTGGAACAGCTGCAGGGGATACACAGGAAATGAAATCTATTACAAATGTATTTTGTAATAATAGATCTGGTCCACTCTTAGTTGGTTCTGTGAAGTCAAATCTGGGTCATCTGGAACCTGTATCAGGTAGGAAAATTAAACTGAAAGCTCTTATTATTATTTTGTTGAAAATAGTTATTTTTGTCAAAATGCAGAAAATACCTTTAATCCTTTTCCATGTTCGAATTAATTTCATCTTGAACTAATTTGCTTGTTCGCCAATCCAATCAGTGATGGAAAAATCAATTTTTGTCATAATAATACAGATACAAACCATTATTGTCAAAAAACTCTGTTATTCAGGAAAAAATGTGTAATTTCCAAACAATACAATTGTGAACTAACTATTAGATATGTGAAAAGCGCATTGTTGAATGCCTCATGGTGACTTCAAGATAAAGTAAGTAAAAACCGAACCGTCAACCAAAAACAAACAATCCATGTACAAAGGCAAGGTCAGAACGACAAAGACAAAAAGACGAAACATGAATACGGGAACAGCAATATTCATTGCTTGATTTACAAATAACTAAATACCGAAGTTACTGTGAATTTATTTCTTGCATATGCGCGATTCGACAGCTTGTCTCTGCAGTGCAGATAAAATCTAAGCGTTTGGAAGACCATAACCTCTAAGATGTTTAAAACTGATATAGAACAAATAACCAATATGATGTAAATGTAAAGCCAGAATTAGCTAAGGACAAAGCTTTGCATGAGGGAGATACTCCTTAGTTTTATCTAAATTTTCAAAAAAAGTAGATATTACAAGGTTTCAAATAGAATCGGATTTCGGGTCAGCACCGAAGTACTGACTACTGGGCTAGTCAATACCCTCGGGGACTAACAGTCCACCAGCAGAGGCATTGACCCAGTAGTACCAAATAACTACATACAGAATGTATTGTGAATTTATTTTCTGCATATGCACATTTCGACAACTTACATGTATGTCTCTTCAGTGCAAATAAAATTTTAACGTTTTGAAGAGCATAACCTCTAAGATGTTCAAAAACTGACAAAGAACAAATACCCAATATAATCTAAATGTAAAGCCAAAATTAGCTAAAGACAGAGCTTTGCATAAGGGAGATACTCCTTAGTTTTCAACAAAATTTACAAAAATCTAGATATTACAAGGTTCAAATTGGAATCGGCTTTCGGGTCAGCACCGAAGTACTGACTACTGGGCTGATGAATACCCTCGGGGACTAATGTATTCATAGAAACCTTGTCTCATGTACATTTACTCCATATCCTTTCATTGTTTATGTAGGTTTAGCAGCCCTGTGTAAATGCATTATTAGCATGGAAGACGATATGATTCCTGGAAATCTTCACTACAACACTCCAAATTCTAGAATTCCAGAATTAGTTGATGGCACGGTACAGATTGTAAATAACATGACCCCTTTTAATGGAGGTATTATTGGAATAAATGCGTTTGGTTTTGGAGGTGCGAATGCACATGTTGTATTGAAACCACACACTGATGAAACTGTTGGTACAAGCAACTCTAAAAGGTTGTTTGTATATTCCGCTCGAACAGCAGAAGGGATAAACAAAATTTTGGACACTGCAAAAAAACATGAGTCCAATCTTCACTTTCATTGCCTAGCAAATGAATCGGTAGATGTACAACAAGGATATCGGGGATATACAATAGTAAACAGTGAAAGTAACCTGCGGGAGATTTACGTAAGTACATGATTTTATGTCACCCAAAATGTAGTCGGGTGACATGTTGTTATTCTTTGCTTCTTCTGTTTATTCTTTTCATGCCATTCCAGACAACGTCGGGATGACATGTTGTTATTCCACGTTTCTTCTGATTTTTATTCTTTTTATGTCAGCCCAGACTTTGTCGGGTTGACAAGTTGTAATTCTACGTTTCTGTTGATTATTATATGCCTCCCTGACTATGTGAAGGGTCCTGTTAACAGAGCAGGACATGCTTACCCTTCCAGAGCACTTGCTGTCACTCTCAGTTTCATAGGGTGCCTTTGTTTTAAATGTTGATTTTTTTTTTATTTCTGTGCTTTGTAGCTATCTGACGTCATTGTTTTCTGTGCTCTCGTTTTTTCCATGTCTTTGGACTTCGATTATTGTAAATACCACTTTTTGTTCCTTCAGTGTTCTACTGCCGTTATCCCAGACATTTTGTTATTCTAAGTTTCTTCTGATTATTATTCTTTTTATGTCATCTCAGACTTTGTCGGAGTGACAAGTTGTTATTCTACATTTTTGCTTATATCTATGTCAGCCCAGACGTAGTCTGTTGAAAAATTGAGGATTCAATATCTCAGTAACTGCGTTGCAGAATTGGTTCATATTTTTTTTTAAATAATCAGTAAGATGACAAGAAGGAATTTACTTAAAATACCAAAATGGCTGTCAATTACGTTTAACAATTCAACTTTGTCCAATTTCATCGAAAATGGATTTCTAGGTAGATTTCGAGTCTTCAAATGAGATGGAGAAATCGAATTTGTTGTCTGGGTGACATCAGCTATTGTTTGCAATGGCAGATCTAGTTTTTACTTCTTCTGAAAAAAGTCTTGTCCGAACATTTTTTACTAACGGATGAATAAAACGATTTTCAACTTTACACAAAGTTAAACCACCGTCTTAAGTTGTATGTTGTGCACTTGAAATTTTTTAAACGGCCGTTATTTCCAAGCTGGCCATTTAAATGTCGTGCATGGAACTGTAGCGTAGACTTCAGATATGTCTTTTACAGTTGACTTCCCATTCATTCCGTTAGACCCACCATTACACTCTCTATCTTAATCTTGTTTCCGCAACATCTTTGAAAAAGCTTGACGGTTTGCTTTTAATAATTGTTAGGATGTCGCCCCGATGTATTAGCGTCATACATCGGGTTTTCAAAATTGGCAAATAATAATTACACTTTTGATAACATAATTTTATGTCTGTACCTTATCATTCTAAAAATATATTTATGTAATGAACTTTTACTTTTATATGTTTACCACTTAGCCTTACTATAACAGCGTTGATAACCGGAAACAAAGAGTGTAAACGTTATACTCAACATCTAAAGAGAGTTTCAATCCAGGCAACGATAACATACTTTATAAAAGACCATTGACAAGACCTGCATGTATCTGATCTTTTCATACATGACTTATTCATTTCAGCCATTTACAAAGACAAACAAAAGATCTGTTTGGTATGTGTTTTCCGGGATGGGTAGCCAGTGGAGTGGAATGGGAAAGAAGATGATGTCCATACCAAAATTCAAACAGTCCATCATGAAGTTAGATGGTATATTGAGTCCGTATGGTATTCAGCTTCAAAAAATACTGGTTGATGAAGCAAAAGAAACTTTCAATGATGTCACTAATTCATTTGTTGGGATTGCAGCCATTCAGGTAGGTGTTTTTGTTTGTTATAGTCCCGCTTTAGCGAGCGGTACTTAGTGGTCATGATGTTGTCTGTCCGTTTGTTCGTCCGTCCGCGATATAATATCTATTTTGTTGCCAAAGCACCCCCTAAAGCACTGAATAAAATGCACTGAAACTTTCACAGAATGTTCAGTACATATTGCCATTGTGCACCAGATATTTGAGAATTTGATTAGAGTCCACGGGGAGCAGGGGAGGGGGTATGATATTGGTGAACTTTGCTCTCACGCTTTAAAGTTTTTACCTGTCTTTACACTTCATCATCCTAAGCCCGGGATCCTTAGTGCATATTGATTTTCATGAATAATTAAATTAATATTTTGATTTCCTGTAGATATTGCATTTAATCTCTATTTAATTATATGGTATAAGAACAACACCTCGTTTTAAGAGCTTTGAATCATACGGGATAAAAATGGGGAGGATATCGTTTTTAAACCATATTAAAAAGTTGCCTGATAAAGAAAATTGGAAGCACTTAGCTGCCTGGAAAAAATTACTTTCTATTATAAATGTGAATATCGGGGGCGGAATTCTCCGAAGTAAACATTTTTATTCAAAAATCGGGAGAAAATTCACGCAACATTACGCAAATCTTTAGCGTCAATAAATAGCAAAAAATGGGAGATCGCACATTTAACTTCAATTAATCTTCTGTATTCTTGATTGTATCAAGGCATTTTTAAAAATTATTTCCTTGCTTATTACCTCATTAAGGGGATACGATACAGTACCAAGGGCAGATAATAATATCGCCGGATCTGGAATGTTGTTTTCGCGACGTCACAGATTAGAGCGCAACGTCATAAATCACCGGACTTCGCGAATTGCGGACAGGTTACATCTGTGAAAGCATGTAAAATAAATCTATGATAAAATCAATGTGGTTAAATATGAATTGCTGATAATGAAATAGGGAACGTGGCAGCTCAAGATTCGACTTGCTTCTCAAATTGAAACCTGTTAGCAAAAATCTCCTTTCGGCATCGTTTCCAATAGAATCATTTTTTGCAAACGGCATCGTTTACAATAGAATCAATGTTCAGGGCAATTTCACGGCATTTTACGATTTGAATTTTCAGGGAATGCTTTGAAAATTCAATTAAAAATCCCGTGAAAATACTTTCACGGGTTAAATACAAAATGCTGTGACAATGTATCATCAAATAAGTAATAGGCGAGAGTATGATATTGAAGAGGCATTATCACGATACACATGCATGATAATTATTTAACTTTAAATGAGGGTCGGTATGATCTTTTTCGGGACAACAGGAAAGGCCAATTATTTCACAGAGAATTCGAAAAAAAAAACAATTATCAGGAACGGAATTCGGTCAATTTTATTTTTCGGGAATCGTACATTTTTTCTGGGGAAATCGGGATCAAAACCCTCCTACCCAACCCCTTAAATTAAACCAACACAACATACAATGAATTCTGATTTTTTTTTCATTAAAGGTCACTCTATATAGATCTATAAACTTGAACAGCGGCATAAGGGAAATCATCACAAAGTCACTAGAAGGGTCGAGTTGTATTCGACTGATCTTTGTGAATATCTTCAGACGCAAGTAATCATTAATCACAGGATCAATTCTCTGTTCTGTTTGATGTCTTTTATTTCCTGTTGAATTAATTTGAATTCTGTTCTATTTTCGCAACACTAATAAGCGAGAAAACATAAGTTTATGACGTTTTTCCAAGCAAAATATAATGTAACGTCATTTCGCGCCAAAACCGGGAATGCTCATTTGTAGCGACAAAAAAATGCCAGTTTTCTGTCTGTAGCTTTAAATTAAGCACATGGACCCCCATTTTTCAAAGCGAATTTCGGAAGAGTGATGTTTCACGGAGATCTCTGGGAAGTATGAAGAAAAAATCAGTTCACAATTTTTTTCTATGTGAAATTTTACTTACAAGAAATGAACGTTTTTTCTGGAAATATGAACATAAATGTCAATTTCGAACCACTAATATTGAAATTTTCTTTTGAAATGTATATTTACCTTCTTTAGAAATATCTCAGGAAACTGTAGCAAAAAAACCGGAAGCAATTAGCTTAATTCGTTCAAAAGTTATGACATTTTACATATTGTTGTAAAAATACAATTTTTACGCAATATTTTGGAAAATGGGCAATTTTGAATCGCAATTATCTCGAAAACGAAATCATGAAGGTATATTTTTCTTTGCAGATTTGGAAAGAGCATATTCAAATTGACTTGATTTCCAAATTTCATGAAAAAATCAGTTCAGGATCTTTACTGTATCGTATCCCCTTAAGTTTGTCAAAAAAATGCAGGAAAAATACTGGCAAGAGTCATCTCCCTTTACGAACGCGGACTTGATAGAAGACATCCATAAATCAACTTCTATAAAGTTACCTATCTGACAAACGCGGATCTGATAGAAGACACCCACAGAAATAAAATACAACGATAACTTCCAAAAACTTACAAACGACCACGCCAGAGTCGTTCCCAATAGGGAAAACCCCCACTACCGGTCTTAAACTGGGAAAAGCCTCTACTTTCGGTCCCGCATGCGTTGTAGACTAAAGTCATATGAGACCCCTGCGGGTCACATGTTGTTCCAACACATCATTTCCGGTCAACATGGCCAAATAGGGTTTCCAATAGGACCACTCCGGGTATACACCTGGGGACACACCCACTTATGGTCGCGCATGCGTAATGTAATTAGGCTTTACAAAATCCCTGTGGGGTCACGTGTTGTTCCAACACGTCACTTCCTATCAACATGGCCGAATAGGCTTCAAATAGGGTCACGTCCGATTTAAATGTTAAAGATCCGGTCTTTGTCACTTCCGGTGACGTCACTTCCGGCACCACCGCACACCACCTCGACAAATGCGACTTTGCTCGTGCCTATATTATACTTATAATGTATTAACACTTTGCCCCGCAAGAAGACGCTGCCTACCCTCTGAAAAACGTTTTTTGCGTTTTTGTCACCTAAAACTGAGCCGTGACAACCGGATCTGCTTGAAATCCTTTGAATCTTGTATGCATGTTAAATTCTGGGTTGAGTACTATTTATCAATGCCAATTTACCATACATTCATTCTTATTTCCCGTCTTCAGAAATAAATATGGAAAGCCCATTCTGCCAAAAACGTAATTTTTCACTTTTTTTTTTACTTTCATGAGAGCTGATTCCTGGGAAACTCCTAGTTTTCGATTTTATTGGACACGCTTACAATTTTCAGGAATTCAACATTGCCTTCAGGACAAAAGATGACTTTTCGCGGCGACATCAAGGGAAGATCAGTCAAGTCCTTATACCAACTGTCGCAAAAATTAGCAATTTTCGGCTTTTTTGACATTTTGAAATTCAAAGCGGTCTTTATTTTGCCTACTTTGTCTAGAAACAGGTTTGAAAAAATAACGTGTTATCATAAATGAAGAGAAAAAGAATACGGCTTTTTAACAAGCCCACAATCTTGTAGTTCAACAGGGTATGAAGGACCGTCAGGGCCAATTAAGTCAAACTTGACCGAAATGTGTAGAAATGTGTAGCTGCATGGCAAAGTATTAATAACGCCTACAACATGTCAACAAAGACAATCTAATGATGCTAGAATACTATCAATATCAGTTATTTTATTCACACACTACAAAGATCACAACAATCTGTAAAAATTCGTAACACTCTGTTCGGCAGTCTCGAACACTCTTTTGCAAACCTGAGTTGCATACTCGCAAACCTTATATTGTGTTCCGTGGTGGATCATGATTCCGTGGTGGATCATGACCAAATATTCAGGTATTTGGTGGCGGGTCATATCAGCCTCTGGCCATCACGTACCTTTGTAAGAATATTTTGAGTAAGTCTTCTACTTACACAATAGTAAATAAAAATACCGAAGTTACTTTGAATTTATTTTCTGCATATGCGCATTTCGACAATTTATGTCTCTTCAGTGCAGATAAAATCTAAACGTTTGGAAGACCATAAAATCCAATATGTTAAAAAAGCTGATAGAGAACAAATACCCAATATGATCTAAATGTAAAGCCAAACTCAGCTAAGGACAGAGCTTTGCATGAGGGAGATATTCCTTAGTTTTCAACAAAATTTACAAAAATTTAGATATTGCAAGGTTCGAAATAAAGTCGGCTTTCAGGTCAGCACCAAAGTACTGACTACTGGGCTGGTGAATACCCTCGGGGACTAACAGTCCACCAGCAGGGGCATCGACCCAGTGGCAACAAATAACTAAATACCGAAGTTACTTTGAATTTATTTTCTGCGCATTTCGACAACTTATGTCTCTTCAGTGCAAATAAAATCTAAACGTTTGGAAGCCATTAATGTAAATGACATTGAAGGCAATATCACAAAATCTGAACTGCCCAAGGGTTGTAATATCACCGTATACAACCGTTACCGCGAGGGAGTAGCTCCACAGCATGTGGGAGTAGATTTTTTTGTAGGAGGGAGTAGAATTTCCCGGAAATTTTTCATAACGGCAATTAAATAAGCTTCACAAGTTTTTAAAGAACGTATTTACTTATAAATCATATATACCGCGGAACCTCTCAGTTATTATGCTTATTTGTTGTGCTATGAAAATTCCAGCAGATGATTCCATTTTTTCAAACACTTCGGACTTTTACAGGCGATTGGTACGAAAAACTACCGTTTTTTCATACTACATAATTCTACATGTCAGCTGATCAGTATTAACCCAATGAAATCTCAGAAATGTCTTATCTGTTAATGGAAAATTATAAGCATTGTTTGCTTATAAACTTAAAAATTGTGTTACTTATGTTGTGGCGGGTCATTGGCGGATGACGATCTCATTGGAGGGTGAAAATGATAACTCGCGGTTGGTGATTATCCCTGTTGGGTGATTATCCTTTGGATAAGTTGGGCAATTGGTAAGTATGGAATAGTATAGTTGTCATTCAGATTTTTAATTTTCGTTTGCATATTGAGTCTACAATTCAAACCAAATTTGCAATTTCTTGTTTTTTTTTTGTGGGTTCACAGTGCTTATGATTTATTATTGATGTTAAGTGTTATATTTTTAGTTCGCTTTGTTCTCCTTTCTGCAAAGCCTTGAACTTTTTTGAACTCAGTTCGTCCTCTTGCATATAGTTATCTCCTTATGGATACTTGATGTGTATGATATTATTACAGTTTTTCGATTCCATTTGTTCTTTTCAAATTAGAAGACCTCATTCATATTTATAGTAAAATTCTGTACAATATCTTCACAGCAACACATCTTCAAATTTGTTACGAATACTTCATAAACAAACAACAAAAAGTGAGAAGGGACTTAATATTTCTATCACTGGGATCTTCATCGGTGGTATTGAGAAAGTACATAAAT
>MJUU01042227.1:35298-50159 GCA_002080025.1 Modiolus philippinarum | reverse complement strand
AAAAAAAACAAAAAAAACACCGTAATAATTTGTCTACAGTAAGAGTGAAGAATATATATAATTACTGATATGTTATCTTCTTTTGAAAAAAAAACTGTACATTACTTGCAAAATATCTAATTTGTTTTATTATGTAGTCAATATTTTTGATGGCCATTCAAAAATGTGCAAAACAATATACTCGACAATTAGCAAGGAATTCCGCTTAAACCGGTGCTTCGGGCCGTCTTGAACTTACTATGAGGTATGTTTAAAGCTCATTGTTGAAAGCCTCGTGATGACTTCAAGATGAAGAACAACAATGAAAGCGTTGTTCCTTTGCTTGTTTTTACCATGTATTTGTAGAGACTATGTCTCATGTGCATTTACTCCATATCCTTTTATTCACCATTTAGGAACTGTGAGGGGCTTTTTTAAAAAGGAAAAGGGTGTTTATTTGCTTTAAAATAGAACTTCGATATACACATTTTACGTACAATATAATGTACATTCTTTATTTTCGTGAATACTAAACAGAATTAATTTAATTCTTTATTTATTTCAAGAGGAATTATAATCGGTATCACCTGAGTTCCCTCGTAACTTTATTTGCTGTTTGCTCACTTTTATTGCATCTAATGAAATACTTAATTTTCTTCCCCAGTAAATGACCCTTCGGTGTTATAAACACATAATTAAATGTTTAATTGCACCATACCTAAGTAAAAGCGGGAAACAGACAAATGTTCTTGAATTCCACATTCCAAATTCTGAATTCTGAATTCTGAATTCCCTATTCAGAATTCTGAATTCCACAAAACGATGTCCCTTCTCGGCTTTCGTAGTATTAAGAAAGTTTAAATTTCGTTTATCTAAGCATTTTTTTAGAAACTATTTATCTGACATTTATTAGACCGTTACTCGAATATTGTGAAGTTTGGGACAACTGTTCTGTTCAAGATTCCAACAGACTTGAGAAAATTCAACTCGAGGCTGGAAGAATTGTGACTGGCCTTACTGCTTATGCTAGCATTGAATCAATTTATTTAGAAACTGGGTTGGAAAAACTGGCTTCGAGAAGACAACAAAGAAAATTGTTCCTTTATTACAATATTCTGAATAACAATACACCTGGTTATCTCAATGACTTACTTCCCAATACTGTTAATGAACGAAGTAATTATAATTTACGGAATGCGAATAATTTATCCGTCCCGTTTTGTAGACTTGTATCTTTTCAAAATTCATATATATCTTTGACTATAAAATTATGGAACAGTTTAGAACACACCGTCCGAGAGTCTTCCACTCCAAGTTTATTCAAGAGCAAACTCAAAAGTATTTACAGAGAATCTGAAAAAATTCCTGCATATCTCAATATTGGCTCTAGGTTTGCTAGTATAATGCATACTAGATTGAGACGAAGGTGTAGTGGCCTAATAGGTGATCTATTTAGATGTAATATTATAGATTCTTGTTATGGTGACTGTGGAAATCAAATTATTGAATCTGTACAACACTACTTTCTTTCTTGCAGAAAATTCAACCAACAACGAGTATCCTTGTTGAATGGATTTTTTTAACTTGATATCCAACCAAATATAAATCATATTCTTTTCGGAAATCCAATTTTAACATATGAATAAAACTGTGCCTTGATTTTATTAGTGCAAAAAGACATCGTAGATACTAGAAGATTTGTCTAAGTACTAAACGTTACATCCAGGTGTTGTGGGCGGGTTGTTGGCGGCGGCAGTTTTCACAATTTGGATCCATTTAGTTATATGCTATTTTTTTTTTCTCTCTTTCTAACTTGACTTAAAAAATCTATTTGTAATATACTGTGTGTTTTGTATTTTGTCACTTGTAAAGGAGAAGACCTCGTAAGTTGTGTAACTTGTGTCTAATCCTATGTATCATTATATGTATTTGATAATAAAATATGTTTAAAATAAAATTTGCCGAAACAATTGGTCTTCCCGACACGCCTTCCTTATGCAGTTTAGGTAGGAGATAAAATCTACCGGCTTTCGAATCCTCCTTTGGTAATAGATATTCATAAGTTACATTGTCGATGTATTTTTAGTATTCATTTCAGAGAGTGTTTCTTTAATTTTTTGGGTAATTGATGGCGTAGGATCTTCAGACAATTTTTTATAAAGTCTACCAGATTAATGGGACGCTGGAATAGTATCCTGTTTAATTGCTCTTTACAGCTTCTCCAACTTATGTTTTCGTTTACAGTACATTCTACACAGGCTATCAAGAATGAGGTAGATCTTGTAATACAAAACTGTTCTTCATTAACACCACCTGAACTAACTAATATCAGAAAACGTCTCTCTGATATAGAAAAAATAGAACAGAGGAAAAATAAAGCAAAACAATCAAAGAATTTTTTCCGAGATAACATAGCTTATAATGCAAAACAAACACCTCTAAAAACTGTATTAGATTTAGCAAAACCTAAGCGAAATAGAAGATTTAAGAGAACGAAAAACAAAGAAATTAACAGCATTGTTGTTAATCTTTCATCTTCTGAGCTTAGCCCCACCGAGATCAAACTGTTAAACAGAGGCTTAAACTTTTGTCCAGTACCATCTAACATTAACAATTTAGATTTTGATGCAGATTTAGATAATTTCGCTCGAAGATTGAGACTTAAAAAAATATTTTTACAAAAGTGAAAGGAAAAACTTGAGGGAAGCTGGATTGAGCGATGAAGACAGTGATGACAATAAGGAAGATGCACCCATATCTAGATTCAAGAAGAAAAGTAAATGGAATCCCCCGAAAATAAAAATGAAAATTTGGAATCATTCATTAATTTGGTTAAGTCGGACGCAAAGGCACTTGTCACAAATAAACGAAAACGTAACCTTTCAAAACAAGAAAATGAAGCCTTGACGTCGCTTAAAAATCGTGACAATATTATTATTAAGCCTGCCGATAAAGGGAGTGCAGTAGTTGTTCTTAACAAGGACGACTACATTGCAGAAGGAAATCGACAACTTGCCAATGAAAAGTTTTATAAAAATTGTCTGAAGATTCTACGCCATCAATTACCCAAAAATTTAAAGAAACACTCTCTGAAATGAACACTAAAAAATACATCGACAATGTAACTTATGAATATCTATTACCAAAGGATGATTCAAAAGCCGGTAGATTTTATCTCCTACCTAAACTGCCTAAGGAAGGCGTGCCGGGAAGACCAATTGTGTCGGCAAATAATCATCCGACAGAAAAAATATTGGAGTTCGTCGATTTCCATCTCCGTCCTCATGTAAAACAACTTCATTCATACATACAGGACACTACGGATTATTTAAAGAAAATGGAGTCATTAAATCCCCTTCCTGAAAATACCATCTTAGTATTTATGGATGTATCTTCCTTATATACCAATATCCCTCAAAATGAAGGTATACGTGCTTGTGAAAATGCTTGGAACAGTCGAAAGGACCAATACCCTCCCCCCAAATGTCTTGTAGAACTTCTAAAATTAGTGCTTGAAAACAACAACTTCGTATTCAACGATGAACATTATCTACAAATAGATGGAACAAGCATGGGAACGAAGCTAGCTCCATCATATGCCAACATCTTTATGGGAGAATTAGAACAAAGCCTCCTTTCAAATGCCCCATGCAGACCAATGTCTTGGTTCCGTTTTATTGATGACATAGATCTCAAGTGGAATGAAACATCTGAACAACTTGAAATGTTTTTGCAGTATTGTAATGAGTTCCATCCTACTATCAAATTTACTGCCAATCATCAACGGATAAAATTTGTTTTTTGGACACCACCACAATTTTACAAAACGGAACCATGACATTTGATCTCCATACTAAAAAGACAGACAAGCACTTATTTCTCTCTCCGAGTAGCTGCCACCCACCTCACTGTGCTAAAAGCATCCCTCTCAGTCAAGCAGTCCGCATCAAAAGAATGTGTTCAACGGAACAAAAACAAAACCACAGACTCGGCGAACTCAGAAGCCATCTGGTTGCACGTGGTTATAAAGACCAAAATATTTCAACATCTTTTGAGAAGGTAAAAGATATTGACAGAGCTAATCTTCTGGAGTACAAAGAAACAAATGCAACAGAACGAGTTCCCCTTGTACTTACATACCATCCACAGCTAAAGCCGATCCAAGGACTGATACGTAAACACTGGAACCTTATAGAAAATGATCCCTGTTTGACTAAAATCTTAAAAGCCCCACCGTTAACATATTTTCGTAGGCCAAGAAATATAAAAGACGTCCTTGTTACAGCTAAAATATCAAAAAAGCCTCAATAAACAACAGGGTGCTACACTTGCGGTAGAAGTAACTGTGCTTGCTGCCGAGCTGCCAATACCGAAAAAACATTTTCTAGCACTTTTACTGGGCAACAAAACACCATTTATGCGGACTCGAACTGTAAGTCTAAAAACACTGTTTATGTCCTCACATGTCAGTCTTGCCAACTACAGTATGTTGGGGAATCGGGGGACAACTTCAACAAACGATTTAACAATCATCGTTCGTTCAGTGTGAAAGAAAGGGACTGTCCTGTTACCAGGCCTTTTTTAAGAACTGGGCATCGGTTTGAGGACATTACATTTCAGATCATTGAATGTAATTCATCTTGGGACAAAGAAGCCCGAAAACTCAGGTAGAGATTTTGAATATACCAAGTCAGATCACTTGAGCCTGATGGACTTAATGAAAACGACGAGAGAGGTTTTTTTTTTTTTTTTTTTTTTTTTTTTTTTTACATACAAAGACAAACATATATCATTTTTACAAGTAAACGTTTCTCAGTAGATAATACATCTATTATTGTTATACATTAAAACATATTTGTGGTTAATATGTTTTACATCAAATGAAGGATGCACTAATGCCAACAAAATTATTTTTCAAATATTTTAAATTTTTAAATGTTCAGCCTCGCCTGACGAAGATTCTCTGTGAATTGATAATTAGCGACTAATTTAAGACCTTTTGTAGATATTTCATGAAAATATTTACATTTATCAGTGTGTTTATTACATTTTTTAGACAAGCTATATTTACATTAGACACACATATTTGAAATCATTACTTAGAGCAGGTGCTATAACTACAAAGTATATCACATATATTTTGTAAACATCTATAAATACATGTTCATATATATAATGTCTAATGAAATAACTATGTAATTCAATATTGCAAGATTACATGTAATCACATTGTTTGCAAATGAATAGCACAGTTTGAGAACACATGTATCTGTTTGAATAAAATGATAATTACGAACATAAATATAAGATACACCTTTAATAAAGAATGAAACCTTTATTGTTTATTTTTTTAAGGCACACTGACACAGAAAATGTATTCATAATATCGATCTGTTGTATGAGGTCTTGCGGTACTCGGGTAAATTTTTGTAAACAAAATACATCCAAAAAAGTTATCTAAGTTTTTTAGACATTTCAAATCATAGATTACGGTAAAGTATTTGTTTCCTTTTTCAGAAATTGACATTGAACGATTTACCATCTCTTGCGCACGAGTTATATCTTGTAATCACGAGTTATACACCTTCTGCACACGAGTTACTATCTTGAGTTCAAGAGTTGCTACCTTATGCGCAAGAGTTATACAACTTATGCGCACGAGTTAATATCATGTGCGCATAAGTAACAAGTGTGGACGAGGTTGAGGTGGACGTAGGGCAGGACAAATTTATGAATTTTCATTTGCACTGAAAACCAATCTTTGAGCGCATGTCGAACCCTGATGGAGTTTTTTGGCGGTTCGACAAGCCCTCAAAGATTTGGTTTCAGAGAGTTAAAAAATCATAAAGCCCTTAACTACGTTCCTTTTAACTGTCTTTCAACTGGAGAGAACAGTCACAGTTCTGACATTGTTCAAGTTGCACTGCAAGGTAATTCAAATCAACAATACGGCGACCATCTTTCCATTTTTTATTTTCACTATCGGAATTTGTTAACTCTGCTTCCCTTCTATTGCTTTCATGATACTTCTCTGTGCATCTTTTCTGACCATCTGATACTAATTTTCGTCGCCAGCACTGACTTCTGGACGACCCTATGATCTCATCGGCGTACACCGATAGCGTCATAGCCGTTCTAACGTAATAAAGTAATAGACGTCATACAATAGAATGGGGATTTTACCATGGAATGGAAAACAATTCCTCACCAGATGGCAGTTAATTAGTTTAACTTGAAATTAACGCAGTTTGTGAGGTGTCGGAATTATTAGAGCTTTATTCATAGTATTTGATCCAAATAATGTAAATACAAAACTAGCACTTGTGTAATTATATCAAAGGATACCTAGCTTATTTCAGCTACCTCAGTACAGTTGGTTCATTTCAAACGAATAGACTGAATTTAAGTGTGATCACCTGTAAACCTGTTTAATACTTTACTAACTGAAACATCACATGTCGTCATGGCGACTCGGAATGGTTATAATATGTGGAACGTCTTTCGTATAAGTTTAAGGCAGCAACAATTTCATTTTTTCGGGCGGGGAAATATTATTTATTGGGCTATAATTTATTGGTGAAAAACTGATTACCTTCCGTAAAACATATCGAAAACAGTTTATTTCTTTTTATTAATTTTGAACTGGACATTACATGTGTTTACAGCTACATTGGTTTTTAAACAAGCAATAATTTTCAGCGCTAAATCATTTTTTTTATTTGGAAGTCATGCGAAATTTGAAAGCAGAGTTTGTCCAAAGAGACGAAAGTGATGACCCGAGCTTCATATTGATATATAAAAGCATATTGATTTCAATATAAACGAGTTTATATTTTATCTTCGCCGAATTTCTATGTGCAAATTATTTTAGAACAAACTTTAGTACTCGAAACTGTCAGACAACAAGGATTTAGGCACGAAATATCTTGAAAATGCTAAAATGAGCATGTACATCCGAACTATCCTAAAATTTTGCATGAGATGTTTAATCTAATTTGAAACAAATTTGACGCATGTAACGTGTGTACCTATACATATGTAGCAGAGATTCTGCTATTATAATGTCATGTTTTGTTACACACTGATGACGATGCTGAAACTACACACGATGTGTTGTACACTGGCGACGAGAACTTTTCCACTGTCACACAAATAGAAGTTACCACCCCAGCGACCAAGCTATTACCGGCTTTATAAGAAAATGGAACTGCTTCAATCAAGTATGAACTGCTTGTTTAACGGTAACTGGTACTGATATCTTTAGTATTTTAGAGTAAACGATATCTTCTTTCTGATCTTTTTTTTTTCTTATTCACGGGGTATTTATACCGAAAACTTAAATCTTAACTTAAGACTTAAAATGCAAGTTATGTTTATATGCAGTCATTGACAACACAGCACACCAGTTTGTAACACCAACACATCTATAAATATGATCATTTACTGAAAGTACTGCACGTTTGTACAGGCGAAAATTGTTTATCGGTGCAATCAACATTACAGCTGTGTCAAATGAATAGGATCACAAAACAAGTATTCTTGATTACCTGAACTAAACAGGAGACATTCTTTTACCTGTCTTTAAATGGTCCTTGGCTAAATGAAGTCAAATTTGTGTGTTTCCAAGAAAACTTATTTTTTTCAAAAAAATTTCCAAAGGATGGTAGCAAATTGAATGCAAAATTTGCACAGAAGTTTTGTGCACTTTGAATGAACTTAAGGCCACTAAATTTGATACTTTCCTATCAAAGCACCCCTTAAAAATTAGATAGTCTGCGGCTTGACTCGTGAACTTTTTTTATATTTTTTCAAAAGGGTTTTGGTGTCAACCAAGTCATGATTTGTACGGGGCTGCACTGACAATATATTGATTAGATATATTATAGCGAAGGACATACGAGCGAAATGTATGGACTACATTGTTTATTGTACAAGTTTCTCTGGAGTACTCTCATAATTTCCCTGTCATGCTTGTCGGTAAACCACATAAGATATACAAAGGACTGCCATCTATTTAAGGTCAAAATACTGGAAAAGAGCATTTTTACATACATATTTATTATTTATTTCTGACACTTAAAATTTAAGATGGGCATAATACCCCCTTCCAAATGAAATATGAAATATATTCAAAGTGATAAAATAATCGCTCGCTATAACCTGAAGTACACACTCCGATAAGTACCCAGGTAAAACTTACAAAAACTGTTGCCTGCTCTGTGAAGACAATATTTTTGTCACTGGGTTTGTTAATTTTTCTGCATTTAATGGATGTTGCGATAACATTGATATCTATAGTTTATTAGTTGTATAAATAATGCTTCTTATCAAAGTCTCAGTAATTTGGTACACAACAAATTATTCAATGCTTTCTGATTGGTGCATAAGTTGTTCTTAGTGTTGTTGTTTGACATTTTGGGGGAAATATGTTTAGCAGTATCATTTCTACGCAAAAATGGGCCTATATTTGAGATAATTTCCTGCACCATTCGACACGAAATTTTCTATGTTTCCAAAGAAAGCAGCTGTTTACAGTAATGCTCAACTGCTAATAAACCCCCAAATATACATGTGTAGCATATATATAAATTTATTTTCAAGAAGGACACTTACTAAGGACCACCGTACTCGATTTTTGACAACATCTGGGCATATTCTGGAAATAACCCAACATAGGAATAAAATTCACCCCTTTATCACCATACTTTTGCTTATTTCTAAATAAAGAAATTAGCGTTATAATTTATAATTTACACTGCGAATTGTTTTGATGTATTTGTTGTGTACACGTATAGGGATATGGAGTAATGTACAACAGACATCAATCTGATTCATTTATGGTAGTACCCGCGAAACAAGACACTCTTGTCGACGTCTGAATAAAAAAAAACATATATTCATATCCCATTGCAGAACATAATTAAAATGTCCGAAAAAAAAAAAAACGGAAGAACCAAAGACATATAACTGTCTATGCTGGTATACATACAAGAGATGAATGTTATTTAATCCAAATGGAAAGTGGAAATATTTTGTCGACTTTTTAAATTTTAATACGTAAGTGCGAAGAGCGAAAAATGATCACCGACTTATAATTGTGACAGGAAGTATATCACTAGACACGTTTGATTTTCACTGATTACCGTTTAAATTTTTTTGTTATTAAATAGGAACGTTTGCTGTGGCTATTTTTTTCATAAATATCTACGGCACAATGGCCAGTCAGTAAGATGAGAACAGGACTGTTTTGCTAATTGCATGTTTTTAAACGCATTACAACAGTGGTACCAAAGGCACAGCTATGAATTATGGGTTGATAGTGGTGACGAACACTAAAGTTACAGATGAATCATATTGATATATAAAACATGTTGGAATTGTGTACGTGTCGACCTTAATTTTTAAAACGGTTCGAAATAGAGGCTAAGTTTTAGATATAGAAATGTGCAGCATATCAAGAAATTCACTTTATCTTCATAATGGAAGTTGTCTGAATGCCGGTACCTCATCCAAGATGGCCGTCAGCGGGGAACTTGGTTAATATTGAACACTATTGGAAAACACATTCAAAAATTTACTCCTCTGAAATTACTTGGTTAATTGAAACCCTCCTTGGTCACAAATGTTCCTGGTTGGTCCCCTTTAGAAATATGTCCGGGAGGTCCGTATCAGATCGAAGATGGCTGCCAGCGGGAAATCTTTTTAATATTGAAAGGGAACGCCTTCAAAGATCTTCTCCTCAAAAACCACTGAACCAATTTTAATAAGCATTGGCCTTAATCATAGCAAGGGTATCTAGATTCAAAATTATGTTTGATAAGTTTGAGAAGGAAACCACGTGTCTGCCGTTACAAAAATACCACATAGGGGTAAATTGCTTCTTTGGGCAATTAACAAGAAAACCGAAACGGATATAAAAAATCTGCCAAGAATTCAAAGTAATCTGCATGACAAGATCTATCTCCCCAGCAATATTGAAGAAAATCTGATTACCGTTTTGGAATTATGGCCCTTTTCGTAAAAAAATCTAAAATTTTCATTTTTTTTAAATAAAAAGAAGTAAATGATAGAGGTCCTCTTTATATAGCAAGAATGTTCAGCATATAAAGATCTACCCCCCCCCCCCCCCCCCCCCTTCAATTTTGAAGAAACGTGAATACTTGCAGGGAGTTATTGCCCATATTGCCCTTTATTTTTTAAGTCTTCGTTATTTTAAACATTTTGCCTTATATTTCTAAAACGATTTTAGTTAGAGATTTAGTTTTAAATGCAGAAATGTTTATCATGTCAGGGACTACATTTTATCATCATGACTGGAACTGTCTGAAATGCATACATATCATCCAAGATGGCCGAAAGCAGGGAGCTAAGCTTAAGATTGGACCTCATGGGAAAACAAATTCTAAGATGTTTCCTCTGAATCTATGTGCCCAACTCGAACTAACTTGGTCACAACGGTCCTTGATTGATCCCGTATCAAAAAATTGTCTGGCAAGTTAGCATTAGATCCAAGATGGCCGCCAGGAGGAACATATTTTAATATTAACATAATGATAAAGAATAAAAGAGATGTTTTCCTCCTAAGGAAGATACCCAATTAGAACCAAACTATGTCTCGTTCAACATGGCCACCAGCAGGGAACATAGAACGGGCAACCCTATTTGAAATGCATTGTAAGATCTTGTCCTCTGACACATTGGGCCATCGAGGTCCATTAACATATAAAAAAATGAGACCATTTAACATTGTGGCTATTTGGACTGTCTCTGTCAGCCATGGACCAGGTTAGCTAAAGGCTCTTGAGTGCCTCTAGTTGTTGTTTCCGAATATATTCCACATTTTGACAGTGGGCCTTCCACAACGGATTTTTAGTTTGGGGGTAAATGGAAAAAATATATATACACTGAAATTTGCATGTATTTTCTGAACATTGAACCCGTATAGCAGAAAGGGATTTTGATAATTGAGCACTAGATGTACCATTTTGTGGCTTTGATATCCCAAAATAAATAGATGTGCTTAGCATGTATTCTGTATAAACTCTGTTACATTTTTTGTTTCTACCATGTTTCTGTAAAGACCTTAAAACATAGTCTTTCATTGCTTAGATATGAAACAACTAAATAAAGAAAAAAAAGTCAATGAAATTAAATCCCCCAATAAAAAGTTGATAAAGCATTGTGCATACTTCAAAATTGTGCAGTATATACAAAACCATCAGTAGGGAGTAAACATTTGATATATACATGTGACAGGCGGGTTTGACAAGAAAACAAAATGATTTTTTTGCTGAATATAAGGGATAAGAGATCGCATTTCGTAAAGGCAGGATAGCAATATCTCAAGACTGAACTATACTGGATATTTCAAAAAAATATAGAGGCGCTTGCGGCCACAAATATTGCAGGATCGACAATTTTGCGAATATAAAAAGGGTCCAAAATAGTCAGACCATAAGTTCCCCTAAAAAATTGAATGGGTTTTCCCGAAACAGTGCAAATGAAGCACACACTGTTTACAAGATAGTAACTCGTGCACAGAGGATGCCTTTTTGCAGCTCTGTGCACTAGTTGTAAAAAAATATATTTGTTTTCTATGGAACCCCGTAACACATACACGTCACAAACTGACGCCAAGGAAGATTCGTTGAATAGGTTCTATATCAGCAAGGTTATAATCAAGCATTTAGTAACCCGAGAAACCGATACTCATCAATTAAGATTGCACCGAGAAGAATGTATTTATAATTTGAGAGTTGAGCAGCTTTGATAAATTGACAGCAGGCTCCATTACTTCTAGTTATTAGTTACGTGAGACGTTAACCTTTTACGGTTGTTCTCACATCTATGGAAGTTGCTGAACATAACAATTTTGTTTCGGTATTCGATTGCCGATGTATCATTAGTATACAATTCAGCAGTTTTCCTTAATCGTAGGTACTCGGCGATTATTTATGCAGTGAATGGCAAAGTAGTTACGATTGTAGCTTTCTTTTGTCGTTGATATGGTATTAATAGAAAGAGCTGCAAAGTTATTTACGCATATCCGGTCGTGTTAAATACTCCACCAAGTTATTTTGTTTTTGGGTCTTCAATCATAACAATGAAAGGGTAATAAAGGTTACTCTTGTTCGTACATACATTGTTTTCTTCCAATTACCAATTTTCGTTGTTTTTGGTTAGGTCTTCATCAGAGGTACATTATATATAGCAATGCTATGTAAGTATTGCTACCTGAATGTTTACCATTCAAGATACAATCTTTCTGTTTGTGCGCCTTCTTAGGAGATCCTGTTTGAGCCCATAGTTGATTTGTACTAGATAATATATGGTAAAAGAAAAACGCAGTTGTAATTTATTTTATTTGAGACATAGTAAAGCAACAACTTGTGGATTAGTTATAGATAATACAGGAATGTTCCTCTTTAAAGTCATCTCTCGGTCGTCATTCTTTGCTTGAAACAATTTTGTGTTCAATTTGTGTTTTTGTCTTATGACGGGTACTCTCGATTATCAACTTCTTGTCATTGCAACTAATCAATGAATGCAGTAAAATCTATAATTGTTCCCCCGAAACCGTTTGTCCTTTTCCTGTCAAATTGAAGATTTTTACACAACCGTTGTATACCATTTTGCCATGACTGCAGTATCAAGGTCAATCCTTTCAGGTAGTACGAATTGGTGGACAATATAATTCTATAGAACTTGAATAAAAGTTTTTGACTAACTGACAAAAGTCAGGAGTTTTGAAGGTGCTGTTAAAGGTGTTACAATGAGAATAAAGTGATACTTGTATCGTTGAATTGCTAAAAAACACATAAGGCCATCCGTGATAACTTAAAACACCGATTACTCCGTCAATCAGTTTTGTGATGGGAAAAAATCGAAATCCCGCATTGAATAGTTTACTTATATTAATTGAAGTTAGTTTATTGTTTAAATATATTCAAAACATTACTATTTCTTAGTAAAATAGATATGTACATATATGTGAAATTATTTGCGTATTTTTTCTTGTTGTTAAGTGTAATTTTATACCATACTACATATTAAAGTTCTGTTAAAGTATCAAATACTATTAAACAAATGCAAAATTGATGTGACTTTTAAAGTTGCCTGTTTCTGCAAAAGGGTAAAAAATAGTACTTCTGTTTATACATTCGTACATGTATAAACATTATCTGGAAATTATTTCTCTGAGTCTGTTGTAAATCCAACGTATTCTCTAGATATTCAATCTTTCATCCCATAACTACCTTTGTCCGATGTATTTGTTAATGTTATGTTTATTTGTTATATTGTTGTCATATTGTCTCCATTTGCATTACATATGTTTTTTCCATTTTTTTTTATAAAACAAAATTGCATGTCTTTTTGCTTAAATGAGTGGTTGTTTATTTGCTCAGCCACATTCTAGTTGTTTGGATCTGCATCTTTAGATCGTCTGAAACAATGCAATGGAACAAAACATGTGTTTTTGTTCTTCCTCTTGAGGTCTCTGTGAGGCTTTCATAAAATACATTTACTCATCCCTCAATGTACGTTCAAAACAGCACCCCTCATCGGTTTGAGGGGAATTTATAGCTATATTTCTAGCGACGTTTTATCCTTGTAATAACTGGTCATGGATGCGCGATCGTCAACAACCATAAATGAAACTGGCAAATTGCTCTTACAATCATTGTGATCCGTTGCCCGACAAAAGCACTAGTGTATGCAGCTACTTGATAATAACCACATAAAGACAAACAAGAAGCACTCATCAAGTAGACCGTAATAAAACTTGGCTTTCACAAATAGTGAGATGTTCGCTCTATAAACAGGTGGTTAGAGTAAAATTTTAAAATGAAAAAAAAAAAGAAACAATATATAAAGTTATTTATATGAGAAATGATCAATCCACAATTTATAATACTGATGAAGGCACCGAGGTCCTTATTACTTTATGAAATGACAACAAAAATTACCGTCAACTATGGAACGAAATCACTGCCTTATAAGAAGTAATTACTATGACATGATGTAAATGTTCTTTACATTATGCCAAACCGTTTTTACTTGATGTGAATACGTCATTACTTTATCCGAAATCTTTGTGACCTGATATGAAAACACTATTACATGATATGAATACTTTATTATATGATACGAATATTTCATAACATGATATAAATTATTCATTACATGATATGAATCTCTTCATTACATGATATGAATACTTTATTACATGATATGAATACTTTATTTTATTATATGAATACTTTATTACATGATGTGCAAAAATCATTATATGCTATGATTACTGTATTATATGATACGAATATCGTATTACATGATCTGAATATTTCATTACATGATATGAATACTTCATAACATGATACAAAAACATCATTACAATATATGAATACTTTATTCCATTATACGAAAACGTCATTAGATGATATCAATACTTTCCTACGTGATACGAATACTTCATTACATGTTATAACTACTTCATTACATGATACGAATACTTCGATTACATGATGTGCACAGTTCATTACGTGATATGGTTTCTTCTTAACATTATGTGCAAAGATGTACATTGTCATGCCAAATATCCATAACGTGATACGAAAACATATATGACATTATGTGAAAACTTCTTTATAAGAAACTTCGTTATAAGAACACGGGACATCTCGGACGTCACGGTACTTTTATTTATATAACGAAAAGGTTGAAGGTTTCTCGAAAGAAAGGTTAAAAATCAGAACAGTGGCATTTCTTTGGAAGTCAGTGGACAAGGGACTCTTAAATATTTGCTTGTATATATATTGTATTTGTTTGTTTAATATGCCACAAACTTTGTAAGTTTAATGACAATAAACTTTTGAATTTGA
>MJUU01042227.1:0-15101 GCA_002080025.1 Modiolus philippinarum | reverse complement strand
CAACATAGTTTAACATTGGCCCTACGGGAAATTCACTTTTCGTCTTTCCTTTGAAACTTCTGAAGCAAATGTCCACCGGATGTCCAAAAACATGTTCCAGTTTATTTTGATATTCAGGACATTCTTTCAAACCTTTCCTTAAGAAAACTATATAAGACAAACGTAAACAACCATAGAAAATCAAGACATGTTTCTGGCATAAGTAAAAAAAGCGGTAGGGATTTATGTTTTGCAGTTTTGCACCATTTTGCTTTGGTTACTCCGTGTAAAATTGCTAGTATATTTTAGAATGTGGGCGATATTTAGACTCTTTTCAATAGAATTGTTGAACTTCTTTATCTTCAATGATGTCAAGATTACCGTAAATATATGTCCATAAGTGTCATAGCGATATGGCGACGTGGAAAAGTCTCGGCTGTAAGGTAGTTTTTCTAGACATCACCATCACATGTATTAGAAGATTAATAGTAGGTTTTTATAAGATAAGGAATGAGAGGCGTATCCTTGTTGTCAAAATATAAGAGGACAAGCTTTTGAAATCTGGGTCTGGAAAAATGCCTGTATGTCAACCCTTATGCTCATATATATCATATCTAAAGAAATAACTATGTAATTCAATAGTTGTAAGATTACATGTACTCACATTGTTTGCAAATGAACACCACAGTTTGAGCATACATGTACCTGTTCGAATACATAATTATTACTAACATAAATACAATAAATACCTTTAATAAAAAGTGAAACCTTTTTTGTTTGTTTTTTTTTTTAGGCACACTCCCATTGACACAGAAAATGTATTCATAATATCGATCTGCTGTATGAGGTCTTGTGGTACTCAGGTAAATTTTGTAAACAAATACTTACAAAAAAGGTAGCTAAATTTTTTAGACATTTCAAATCATACATTACGGTGAATTATTTGTTTTCTTTTTCAAAATGCAAAATATATAAAATAACGAAAAATTTTAAAAATAAAGGACAATATGGGCAATAACTCCCTGCAAGTATTCGCATTTCTTCAAAATTTAAGGAGGGGTGTAGATATTTATATGCTGAACATTTTTGCTATAAAAAGTTGACCTCTATTATTAAGTTTTTTTTTTTATTAAAGAAAAAATGAAAATTTTAGAAATTTTTACGAAAAGGGCGATAATTCCAAAAGGGGTAATCAGATTTTCTTCAACATTGCAGGATAGGTAGATCTTGTCATGCAGATTACTTTGAATTCTTAGCAGATTTGTTATATCCGTTACGGTTTTCTGCTTAATTGCCCAAAGCAGCAATTGACACATATGTGGTATTTTTTGTAACCGCAGCACGTGGTTTCCTTCACAAATTAATCAAACGAAATTTTGAATTCAGGTACCCTTTCCATGATTAGAGCCAATGTTTACTAAAATGGGCTCAGTGGTTTCAGAAGAGAAGATCTTCCAATATTAAACATATTTCCCACTGGCAGCCATCTATGATCTAATACGGACCTCCCGGACATATTTCTAAAGGGGACCAACTAAGAACATTTGTGAACAAGGAGGGTTCAAATTAACCAAGTAATTTCAGAGGAAAAAATCATTGAATGTGTTTTCCCATAGTGTTCAGTATTAACCAAGTTCCCCGCTGGCTGCCATCTTGGATGAGGTACCGGCATTCGGACAACATCCATTGTGAAGATAAAGTGAATTCCTTGACATGCTGCACATTTCTATATCTAAAACTTTACTTTGGTGTTTGTCACCACTATCAACCCATAATTCATAGCTGTGCCTTTGGCACCAAACTGTTGTAATATTTTAAAAACATGCAATTAGCAAAAACAGTTATGTTCTCATCTTACTGACTGGCCATTGTGCCGTAAATATTAACGGTAACGGAAAAACATAGAAAACGTTCTTATTTAATAACAAAAAAGTTTAAACGGTAATCAGTGAAAATCAAAAATGTCTAGTGATATACTTCCTGTCACAAGTATAAGTCGGTGATCATTTATCGCTTATTGCACGTACGTATTTAAATTTAAAAAGTCGACGAAATATTTCCACATTGTAACATTCATTTCTTGTAGGTATGCCAGCATTGACAGTTATGTCTTTGGTTCTTCCGTTCTTTTTTTTTTCTGACATTTTCTTGTTTTCTGCAAAGGGATATGAATATTTGTTTTTTTTTATTCAGACGTCAACAAGAGTGACTTGTTTTGCGGGTTCTACAGTAAATGAATCAGATTGCTGTATTGTGTACATTACTCCATATTCTTTTACGTGTACAAAAGAAAAATACATCAAAAACCAATCCGCAATGTGAATTATAAATTGTAACGCTAATTTCTTTATTTACAAGCAAAACTTACAAAAAATTATGTACATTTGTCAAAATTACATATCTGTGATAGGTTCAGTGGCTGAATCTGTAATCCAAATGTAAGAAGACGCATTCAAATTGATCTTTTTATGACAGTGTATGTAAAAGATTTCATTGTGTAAAAATTTCAAAGAAAGTAGCTGAGAATTTTTTTTTTTTTTTTTTTGGACTGTTTTCCTTGCAGTTTTTGTGTGCTTGCTTGACTCTAATAAATCAATTTCCGAATTCGCCATGCATCCATTATGCACACATTTTGCTTAATTAGAAGAGCAGAGACCGATACTGTACCGAAAGTTGACGTCAATTTTTGTTGTCATTTCATAAAGCAATAAGGACCTCGGTGCCTTCATCATTCTTATAACTTTTAGATTGATAATTATTTATAAAAAATTCTTTATGTCTTGTTTCATGTTTTATTTTTTATTAATATTATTTTTTTTTATTCGTTTTTTTTTTCTAATTTTTAAATTTTACCTTAACCAACTGTTTAAAGTGCGCACATCTCACCATTTGTGAAAGCCAAGTTTTATGACGGTCTACTTAATGAGTGCTTCGTGATTTTCCTTATGTGGTTATTATCAAGTAGCTGCATACACTAGTGCTTTTGTCGGGCAACGGATCACAGTGATTGTAAGAGCAATTTGCCAGTTTCATTTATGTTTGTTGACGATCGCGCATCCATGACCAGTTATTACAAGGATATAGCGTCGTTAGACATATAGCAATGAATTCCGCTCAAACCGATGAAAGGGCTGTTTTGAACGTACATTGAGGGATGTATTTTATGAAAGCCTCACAGAGACCTCAAGATGAAGAACAACAACACTTGTTTTGTTCCATTGCATTGTTTCAGACGAACTAAAGATGCAGATCAAAACAACGAGAACGTGGCTGAGTAAATAAACAACCACTCATAGAAGCAAAAAGACATACAATTCTTAAAAAAAATGAAAAAGAAATGTAATACAAATGGAGACAATATGACTACAATATAACAAATAAACAGAAACAAATGGGAACGCAAAAAGGGGAAAAGCGAAGGCAGTGTAAACCTCAGAAGATTGGTGTTGTCGTGTGCTCTAGGAAGTAACTATGAGGCTGAAAATTTTAAAATAAATTCATTCAAATGATATTTTACCAATCATGAGCGAATTTCCTCTATATATTACTATTAGACATTAACAAATAAATCGGACAAAGGTAGTGATGGGATGAAAGACTGAATATCTTAGAGCAATAAACTAGAGAATACGTTGGATTTACAACAGACTCAGAGAAATAGTTCCCGGATAATGTTTATACAAGTACGAATATATAAACAGAAGTACTATTTTTTTACCCTTTTGCAGAAACAGGCAACTTTAAATGTCACATCAATTTTGCATTTGTTTAATAGTATTTGATACTTAATAGAACTTTTACATGAAGTACGGTATATAATTACATTCAACAACAAGTCTGATCTCAAGAAAAAGTACACAAATAAGTTCACCTACATGTACAGTACAGGGAAATTTCAAGATTGACGTTTTTGTGATCCCTTACTGATCATTTTGTGATCCTGTAGCAGTCAATGATTGCAATCAAGGATTGTTCTACTTGCGATCAATGATCATACGGGTATATGCGATCAATGATCACAAAACAATTTGCAATCATTGATCCCAAAAGTTATGATCAGTGATCACAACTTGTGGTGCAATCCTTGATTGCACAGCGGCATTGATCACAACAGTGCGATCATTGTGATCCTTGATTGCAAGATTGTGACCCTTGATCGCAAACTCATATGATCCTTGATCGCTATTTAGTCATATGATCCTTGATCGTAAAGCTGTCATCCTTGATCTCAAACTTGTGATCATTGATCGCATAAGTTCGTTCCATTTACAAACATATTTAATTCGTATTAACGGGAAGTTTGAAAACCGGAAAGTCTTGAAATGCATGCCCTGTCCTTCCTATCTTTTGAATGCATTAACATATAGATAAATTATTCACAAAAAAAAGCTAATAGAAGATCTATAAGATGATACATTACTTTATGAAATTAATTTTAAAGACATCACGATTGCCGGAAGAAAAAATGTGAAATTAGGACTTTAAACTTTAATTTTCGAAATCTAGAGGACTGAATCAAAAAAAAATTTTGTCATTTTCAAAAATGATTTATTTACAAATAAAATGGCCTAAGGTAGTTCGATCCTAATAAAAATATCAGACAGAATTTTTTTCTTTTCAGATATTTTGTAGGTCTTTACCTATATGTTCCGAAAATAAAATAAAAATGATATGTCACCGATCATCTTTTCCTGTAATCAAGCTTTGAAAATCAGGCCAAATTCAGTATTTTTCAGCAATATTTACAAAGAATATATAGGGAACTGTGAGAACGTGCTTATTGTTTATCTTTCATATAAAATAAATATCAGACAGATTTTTTTTATTTTTTGATATTTCAGAGATATATACTTAAGCTATCTGTTACGCTGAAAAAATCTACATGTCACCGTTCGATTAAGAAAGTTATTTGATATAGTTTACGTAATAGACAATATTTACGGGTAAAGGGAGCTAATTGGCGGGAAAGTGTATGTCAATCTATTCTGACGTCACAAGGAATAGGCCAATACAGGATTATTCCGGCTTGAAAATCAAGTCAATTTCGCATCCGATTCGTGTTACACAAATGCGCAAATCGAATGCGCCGTGTATTAGTGTCGATCTACCTTAAATGATTATTTTTTACCACGGGGTAGAACAAGTGGCCGGGAAAGACTGTTATTGTTGTCTTACAACTTTATTACTTTGAGTGTATATTTAATAAAAGTCAGATTAGCCGATCAATTTGTTTTTATTGATATCAAAAAATGATTTATTAATACATAAAAACGCATAAACTGCATTTGTTTTTTACTTAAGCAAAAGGTCAAAACCATGACCTGAGAGATATATTGTATGTTGGAATTAGGCAGTAACAAAACACATGTACTAGATTTTCAACTTTTATTGTGTATTGCGTGAGCCTTGGATAACTCTTTGATTTTTAAAGACAGTTGATTTATAAATAGAATGATATGGCATATTTAATTTTCTTGATATCTAAGCAAAATATCAAAACCGTGGCCGGAGTTACATATGCTGTGGTCAATCAACTGTCAAATTTTCAACTTTGAACGTATATTGAATAAAACTTATCCGGTAAAAAATGTTTCTGATGTGGTAAATCAGCTGCTCTTTGAGTGTATTGTAAATCAGAGATATGTCTCTGAATAAATCAGTCAAATTTCTGTTCCATATATCAGATGATAATTCATTTACAAATAAATTTGTTTATTAATGTATAATTTTGGAAAAAGAAATAATCCGCAACACTGGATTGAAATATACATGTTTGGTGTGATCTACCCAAGGCTTTACTTTGTTATTTCTAAACAACTTCTGCAGCAAAGTGCATAATAGGAGCAAAATTTAATCAATGTACATCAAAACCTATAAATAATTTTCCCAAATAACGTGTACAAACCCTTGTCCGAGGGATACCTGATCGGTTATTGCTCGAAATCTTGTTATGTGGGAGTGTTATACCTATCAAAAATATCACAAATAGGAGATACCCCACCCATCTCTGTCATCTAATTTGGTAGTAATTCCGTGGATTGTAAACACATGTACGTTGTTTTATGGATACCAATTCACATCCTAATAAAATAAACAAGTCAAGCTTTGTGACACATTGTTGTTAGTTACCATCATTCATTGCAATGGTTTGATGTAAAAATAAAATCAAACAAACAAAAAAAAACAAAAACAAATAAGAAAAACTATATTTTATTTTTTTCAGCTCATTTAAAACGAATATTTCTAAGACAAGTATTAAAATTTTTGAATTACTTGAATATGACTAATTTCAAGATACCTTTTTGACAGAAAACTACATGTATAATGCTTTATTCCGGGTTCGATATCATTATTTGAATATGCAACCGGTTTGTCGGAAAATCGAAAACTGAAAAACCTTGTACTTATGGATTTGAACATTTTATTATCTTCTGATATTACTTATAATGACCAATAATCTTAAAGATAGCAGTAACACAGTTTTAAAACAGGAACAAGCCTATCGATAATGAGATCTTACAGAACAGAATTGATGCATACTGAATTTAACATTACAGGGGACAGTTCTTATATAGTTTGCCGCGTGTAAAGCAGTAAATGCCTATTCTTCCGGAAAACCTTATGACACCCCTGTTTGTAGGGGTTCACAATACAAATTATCATGCATTGAACCAACTAATATGATTATTTAGATAGTGTCGAAAATCGTTGAACGGCAAGCGACCTTCAGGTCGCGCCGTTAAACCATTTTCGACACCATCTAAATAATCAATGCATGATAACATTTTTGTGTAATTATGCAAACCTGTTTGTGTTTAACTAAGAAAACGATAATTACAAAATGACCTACATTCGACGTGCTAAAGCGCGCCTTTTCAAATTAGTTATTTTGCCTACGCGCACTTTCCCGAACAGTTATTTTGCCTACGCGCTATTACCTGTAGAAATACCAATATTATTTTTACCATGGTTTCTACACTAAAGTACAATAATCATGATTATTGATTGTCTTATGTAGTGCGGACATGTTTATTTAGCAGGTGGTTAATCAGCCAATAGAATCCATGTTGTTTACACCTGCATAACCGCACAATATAATTTTCGGTTTGCTTCGTCTTATCCCCCAAGAGTAATAGCCTATTTGTAATTTTTGTCAAGTTTTGCCAAAATTCTGCCTGAAATTTAAGTATTGATTACAATGTATTTGTGAGTCGATTGCCCAGGTCAATTAACATGTATGTCCGATAAGGCACGTGATGTAAATAAAAGCACTCACAGGTTAAGCCACAGACCTCTATGGAGTTGCATTGTGTGCATGCTGAAGGAAGATGACCTTAAAAACTTTCTATGATATTTCCTTTCGGTGTGAGTGATCACTGAATGGAATATACGTAGTTCATGCGGTTGTACATGTATCGTCCGTTTATTGACAGTCTATGATTTTATGAGACTACACAGAGACATGTCTCTGGACTACATAATATATGTGTATATTCCATTTTAAGTTCGGTAGTTCTGTCAGAGACAAATAATACATTTGCATACGCCTTTGAATCTGTTCAGATGATTTAAACAGGTTCATACGATATGACATTACATACATTACAATCCTACCAATTATGGAATACGCATCTTACTTCTTTTAAGAAAATTTAAAAAAAAAAGGGAGCTTGTTTCGTCATCCACTTTTCAGTATAATAGTTTTGTTAATTTATACTTCTGAAGGATATAGAGACTGATTGCTGCATAGGACACCACTTTGATTCTGGCATAAAGAATACTGACGGACCTTTTACGCAGGAGTTAATGTTCCCTGTTTAATGATGAGCAAGCTAGAAAAAATGTAATGCAGTCACTGTATATTATTTTGTCTTTTTATCCATTTAAGAAGAGGCGGACAAGGTTAAGGGAGACCGGGAGAAAGGGGCGAGAGAAAGGAGAAAGGTCCGGGAGAAGGAAGAGAGGGCTTAAAAAGGAGTGGGAAGGGAGAAAAAGAAAATGAGAGGGAAACCGGGAGAAAATGGGAAGAAGAAAGGGGAGGGGCGAATGAAAGGAGAGACACACCCTGTTCACCCCCTTATTTTACTTGACATTTTTTTTCCATTTTCAGAGAAGATTAAATGTATAAACCCGGCACCTGAATCGGTTTTCAGGGGCTCAGGCTACAGAACTGCCGAGTGCATCCCCAGCTGGTGGAGAGGGACATACCCTGTCTGTGCGGGATTGTCAGGTCATACATGTAATACGGAAAGCGAACCATAATAGCCGAACTGTGTGGAGAGACGCCATGCTCCATGTAGTATAAACATCCCTTCTATATTTTTCTAAAAAGAGCATATTCACTGGGTCTCGTATAGAAGGCTAAATTTCCTGCCCCTACCCATACTCTCCTTTTCCAGTGGCAATCAAAACACGTTGCCCCGTTGTCCCTTCCACCTTTATTTCTGTCTTCTTTTACTTACATTTTTTTTATTGACTTGTTCTCGTCCAGATATAGCTGAAATATACTACTGGACGTTAAACTCTAACAAATTAATCAATCAATTAAATGTATAAGCAGTCCTGACTCGATTATTCTAGTGTATTCTAGATAAAACATAGTTTGATCATAACCTCTGAAACTATATAGATGCAAACTGAATCAAACCTCACATGGAAGTCTTTCTGTCAGTGCCAAGCTAAGTTAAACATATAAATCTCTGTCAAAAATATTGTGATCACCACCTTTGATAGTACTGACGCAATTTGAAGCATATATATATATATATATATATAGAACATATTCATAGTACTGAAGCAATTTTAAGCATAGAAAGTATGAAGATAATCTCCTCTGAAACTATGAAAGCAAAGTGAACCAAAGTATACATGAATGATGTATAGATTTCTCTAGTGATCTGACAATAAACATGTAAATATTGTCAACAGCACTGGGCATGATTTCAGACTGAAATCATGGTAAAAACTTAATTATATCATCCATTTAACTATGACATAGCATTTGTTGAGTGATTATTTTTAATGTTCTTAAAATACTGGTAAACTGAATTGGGCAAAAATAGGTTTATTATTTATTTGACCTTTTGTAAATTTGTATTTCTAGTATACCAGTAAAGTGGGGCAGAGCTGGATCACTGTCCCATTGAATAAGATAATGATAATGATAATACAAACAAAATGTTAATTAATTCGGAGAGTTAATATCCGTCACGTAGATTTTAATTGACATAAAAAAAGTTTACACTCAGCGTTAAAAGTATTCATCAACCAATCACCAATGTACGCATACAACATACCAACATGCATTGTTAGCCTCTGCAGCATGAAGATCTTTTGTTTACTTTTTAAAACAATCTTTCCTAGAAAAACTCCTATCTCGAAAGTCCCGTATTAGAGACTCGTGATCAAGTCCTGCAAGCTCATTTTATTAGTCAGTGGTATACATATCTGCAATCAAACACACGGAAACTTTCATTTAAAGAGTCCCTTTTGAAAGATAAGATGTGACTGTTTATAAAACAACGGCAGTAGAATACCGAAGGAACAAGGGAAGTGATGATCACAAAAACCAAAGTCCAAAGACATGGCGAAAACAGCAATTATTGTATATTTTAGCCAGTTGTAACCTAAGTCGTTACGATAACACTGAAAATAAGTAATCTTAGGTCATATTTATATTATATACATTTTCTTTTGCTTTGGTCCGCAAAAAGATATTCATACTTCACAAATACTAAATTAGATAATTATGAATTGTTCCATCGCATTCTTCTTCATTGTACGCTGGCAAATAAAATTCTCGCAAAACAGGAGTAAATGGCATATAAATGAAGGAAAAACTTATCTAAAAAATCAGTAACCTGGCACTGTTAACTACATAATATATAAATGTAGAATATTTTCATTATAAATTATTCTGGGCATATGTACAGTATAAATAAAGAATGTTTTAATTGGAAAATAACATTAAGATGTAAAAAACCTTATATTTAGAAATAATAATAGTAAAAAAATAACAATAATAAGTAGATAAACCAATAAAAAAAATATGAAAAAGTAAACAAAAATGAAAAAAAATATGAATTGATAAAGGCAACAATAAAGAAGAACAATTCTCGATTTTTTTTCAACAAAACGTTTAAATGAAATAAATAATACATGTAAAATAAACGATTAGTTGTCATACATAATGAATATAAGTTTAGACGATGTTACATTTTTCATTTCGTTAATTAAAATTTCTATTTTTAATAAACAATCATTGATAGCACAACTCTTGCGATCTTTGTGATCCTTGAAAGCAAGATTGTGATCCTTGATGGCAAGGTTTGTGATCCTCGATCGCAACGGCTGTGATCCTTGATCGCGACACCTGTGATTCTTTAATTGTATCTCCTGCGATCATTGATCACAATTATTGCGATCAATGATCACAATTCCTGCAATCAATGATCACAACACCTGCGATCAAGGAACACAACACCCGTGATCAATGATCGCAACACCTGTGATCCTTTAATTGTATCTCCTGCGATCATTGATCACAATTATTGCGATCACTGATCACAATCCCTGCAATCAATGATCACAACACCTGCGATCAAGGATCACAACACCCGTGATAAATAATCGGAAACCTTGTGATCATGCGGTCATTGATTGCATTCCTGGATTGCGATCAATGATCATAACTTTTTTCTGTGATCCTCTTGTGACCCCTTAGTGATCCTTTTGCAGTCAAATTGCCAGGTTGAATATTCCTGGTACTGTATATATTCATTCTTACTAAGAAATAGTAATGTTTTGAATATATTTAAACAATAAACTAACTTCACTTAATATAAGTAAACTATTTAATGTGGGTATTTTTTTCCCATCGCAAAACTGATTGACGGAGTAATTGGTGTTTTAAGTTATCACGGATGGCCTAATGTGTTCTTTGTTGCAATTCAACGTACAAGTATCCCTTTATTCCTTTAGTAACATCTATAACAACACCTTCAAAACTCCTGACTTTTGTCAGCTAGTCAAAAACTATTAATCAAGTTCTATAGAATTATATTGCTCACCAATTTGTACTACCTGAAGGGATTGACCTTGATACTCCAGTGATGACAAAATGGTATACAACAATTTTGTATAAATCTTCAATTTGACAGCTAAAGAACAAAAGGTTTCGGGGGAACAGTTATATATTTTACTGTATTTATTGATTAAGTTGCAATGACATTAAGTTGATAATCGAGATTATCCGTCAGAAGACAAAAACACAAATTGAACACAAAATTGTTTCAAGCAAAGAATGACGACCGAGAGATGATTTTAAAGAGGACCAGTCGTGTAATATCTATAACTAGTCCACAAGTTGTTGCTTTAGTATGTCTCAAATAAAATAAATTACAACAACGTTTTTCTTTTACCATACATTATCTAGTACAAATCAATTATGGGCTCAAACAGGATCTCCCAAGAAGGCGGACAAACAGAAAGATTGTATCTTGAATGGTAAACAAGACCTATAAGGTAGCAATACTTACATACCATTGGTCTATATAATGTACCTCTGATGAAGACCTGACCAAAAACAACGAAAATTGGTAATTGGAAGAAAGCAATGTATGTACGAACAAGAGTAACCTTTATTACCCTTTCATTGTTATGATTGAAGACCCAAAAACAAAATAACTTGGTGGAGTATTTAACACGACGAATCGAAGGCCAAAGACAGGGCAAACACGAGAACACATAAAGCAATGACGTTAGACACAAAAACAATAACGTTAGATAGATACAAAGCACAGAAACAAAAATTGCAACATTCAGAACAAAGGCACTCACAGTGTGAACTCCGGTGAAACTGAGCGTGAGGAAAGGTGCTGCATTTTATAATAATGATACATAGGCAATCGAATACCGAAACAAAATGGTAAGTAATTGGTATGTTCAGCAACTTCCATAGATGTGAAAACAACTGTAAAAGGTTAACGTATCACGTAGCTAATAACTAGAAATAACGGAGCCTGTTGATAACTAATCGAACCTGCTAAACTCTCAAATGCATCAATACATTCTTCGCGGTGCCATCTTAATAGATGGGAATCGGTTTAGTAAATGCTTGATTATAACCTAGCTGATATAGAACCGATTCAACGAATCTTTCATGGCGTCAGTTCCACAACAAACAAGATTTTTTTTACAACTAGTGCACAGAGCTGCAAAAAAGTATCCTGTGTGTAGGAGGTACTATCTTGTAAACAGTGTGTGCTTCATTTGTACTGTTTCGGAAAAACCCATTCAATTTTTTTTTAGGGAACGTATGGACTAACTATTTTTAACCCTTTTTATTTTCGCAAAAATTGTCGATCCTGCAATATTTTTCGCAGCAAGCGCTTCTTTATTTTTTTGAATATCCATGGTTTTTTAAATACTGCACAATTCTAAAATATGCACAATGTTTTATCAACTTTTGATTGGGGGGATTTACTTCCATTGATGTTTTTCTTTATTCAGTTGTTTCATATCTAAGCAATGAAAGGATATGTTGCAAGGTCTTTACAAAAACATGGTAGAAACAAAAAATGTAACAGAGTTAATACAAGATACATGCTAAGCACATCTATTTATTTTGGGATATCAAAGCCACAAAATGGTACATCTGGTTCTCAATTATCAAAATCCCTTTCTGCTATACGGGTTCAATGTTCAGAAAATACATGCAAATTTCAATGTTTATATTTTTTTCAATTACCCCCAAACAAAAAATCCGTTGTAGACAGCCCACTGTCAAATTGTGCAATCTGTTCAGAGACAACAACTAGAGGCACTCAAGAACCTTTAGCTAACCTGGTCCATGGCTGACAGAGACAGTCCAAATAACCACAATGTTAAATGGTCTTATTTTTTATGTTAATAGACCTCGATGGACCAATGTGTCAGATGACAAGATCTTACAAGGCATTTCAAATAGTGTTGAACCGTTCTATGTTCCCTGCTGGTGGCCATGTTGAATGAGACATAGTTTGGTTCTAATTGGCATCTTTCTTAGGAGGAAAACATCTCTTTTATTCTTTATCATTATGTTAACATTGAAATATTTTCCCTCCTCGCGGGCATCTAGGACCATTTTTTGAAAGGGCATCAATTAAGGACAGTGACCAAGTAAGTTCGAGTTAGGTAGATAGTTTCAGAGAAAACACCTTGGAATTTGTTTTCCCAAAAGGTCCAATGTTAAGCTAAGCTCCCTGCTTTCGGCCATTTTGGAAGAAATGCATGCATGTCAGATAATTCCAATCAGGATGTTAAATGTAGTCCCTGACATGAAAAACATTTCTGCATCTAAAACTTAATCCCTATCTGAAATCGTTTTAGAAATTTACGGCAAAATGTATAAAATAACGAAAATATTAAAAATAAAGCGCAATATGGGCAATAAATCCCTGCAAGTACTTATATTTCTTCAAAATTTGAAAAAATTCAAAAAAGCTGAAATATACTACTGGACGTTAAATTCTAACAAATTAATCAATCAATTAAATGTATAAGCAGTCCTGACTCGATTATTCTAGTGTATTCTAGATAAAACATAGTTTGATCATAGCCTCTGAAACTATATAGATGCAAACTGAATCAAACCTCACATGGAAGTCTTTCCGTCAGTGCCAAGTTAAGTTAAACATATAAATCTATGTCAAAAATATTGTGATCATCACCTTTGATAGTACTGACGCAATTNTCCCTGCAAGTATTTATATTTCTTCAAAATTTTCAGGGTGTGTAGATTCTAGATGCTGAACATTTTTGCTATATAATGTTGACCTCTATCATTTTGTTTTTTTATTGAAAAAATGAAAATTTTAGAAATTTTTACGAAAAGAGCCATAATTCCAAAACGGGTAAACAGATTTTCTTTAACATTGCAGGGCAGGTAGATCTTGTTATGCAGATTACTTTGAATTCATAGCAGATTTTTTTTATATCCGTAACGGTTTTCTGGTTAATTGCCCAAAGCAGCAATTAACCCCTATGTGGTATTTTTTGTAACGGCAGACACGTGGTTTCCTTCTCAAACATAATTTTGAATCTAGATACCCTTGATATGATTAAGGCCAATGTTATTAAAATTGGTTCAGTGGTTTCAAAGTAGAAGATCTTTGAAGGCATTCCCTTTCAATATTAAACATATCTCCCGCTGGCAGCCATCTTGGATCTGATACGGACCTCCCGAACATAGTTCTAAAGGGGACCAACTAAAAACATTTGTGAACAAGGAGGGTACCAATTAACCAAATAATTTCAGAGGAGAAAATCTTTGAATGTGTTTTCCAATAGTGTTCAATATTAACCAAGTTCCCCGCTGGCGGCCATCTTGGATGAGGAACCGGCATTCAGACAACTTCCATTATGAAGATAAAGTGAATTCCTTGACATGCTTCACATTTCTATATCTAAAACTTAACCTCAATTTTCGAACCGTTTTAAAAATAAAGGGCGAAACGTACCCAATTCCAACATATATATATATATATATATATATCAATATGATTCATCTATAACTTTGGTGTTCTTTACCACTATCACCCCATAATTCATAGCTGTGCCCTTGGTACCAAACTGTTGTAATGCTTTTAAAACATGCAATTAGCAGAAATAGTTATGTTCTCGTCCTACTAACTGGCCATTGTGCCGTAGATATTAACGGAAAAAATAGCCACAGCAAACGTTCCTATTTAATAACAAAAAGTTTAAACGGTAATAAGTGAAAATTAAAAGTGTCTAGTGATATACTTCCTGTCACAAGTATAAGTCGGTGATCATTTATCTCTTATTGCACTTACGTTTTAAAATTTAAAAAGCCGACGAAATATTTCCACTTTGAATTTGGATTATATAACATTCATCTCTTGTAAGTATGCCAGCACAGACAGTTATATGTCCTTTGTTATTCCGTTTCATTTTTTCGGACATTTTCATTGTTTTCTGCAAATCGATATGAATATTTGTGTTTTTGACTCAGACGTCGACAAGAGTGTCTTGTTTTGCGGGTTCTACTGTAAATGAATCAGATTGTTGTCCGATGTACATTACTCGATATCCCTTTACGTGTACACAACAAACATACATCA